>BHFT01004515.1:0-55945 GCA_004320025.1 Laticauda laticaudata
GGCACTTTTGAGAGCGGATAACAATGGATGGAAAATTTGCTCGTCCGCTGTGTCCTTTTTGCATATGTTTTGCATCCATTGGCCAGTGTGACCTAGCCTTTAACCTTAGACTTTCTACTATTGACTTCACCCCCTTCCTAAGAGGCCTGTAGGGGGCGTGCATAAGTGCACCAATCGTGCCTATTGTCCCTGTCCTATTGGTTTTTTTTAATTAGTATTTTTCTTATAAGTATCTATCTCATGTATTCAAAAATATATTTGTTCTTATACCTGTATCTTGTTAGGGATTGACAAATCAAATAAATACTAAAATACTAAATCTGGAAGACTGTTCAAAGCTGTTCAAGATAATGCAACAACTAAATGCACGATCACTTTACATTATTGCCTCTGTTAACCTAAGAGCAGGCTGAATTTATAGACTTTCCTCACTTCATTTTGGCAAGTTTTTCTTCAAAAAGTCATGCTGCCTGGGAGCTATGCTGAAAAGAGGCTCACATATCACACTAAAATCCTTAGCATGACAAAAACAAAATGTAACTGCACTGAAATAGAAAAAGATTGATAAGCCACACTGGAAACACTTATTAATTAACTTTTTAAGGGAAAGTTATTTATAATGACTAAATAGACAGAGGAGTAATTCTAGTTCAGAATCTCTGATTATCTGAATTGCTCAATTAACTTCTTTTCTTTTCTTGAGAAGATTTGACAAGTCCCATTCAAAGTGAATAACTCTGGAATAGGAACAACCACTCTACTTTGTCTTAAAAAATGTTCTTAAATTCACAAATAATGAGTTCCTCCATTATCCTTCTTCTTTTCCTTTCTTTTACTCCTCTTCTTTCTCTCACTACAAAAGCAATGTTACAAAAAATATTCAGGTGTTCCTTGATGAAATAGTAAAGTATCAGCATTCATCGACATGGCTTTTATCTGAGTACTTATGTTCTACTTTTAAATCCAAGCTATAAAAGAATCTATTTCTTAGTTTCTGCTAATACAGTTTCTTGAGAGAATGAGAAGAAGGCGATTGAAATGCTTGAGAGTGTTTCACATATATAGTGCCACCTAAGAAGGACTAGTGCAAAACACTTTGGGATATAAAAACAAGTATTTACAATAGCTATAGGTTTTTATTTGTTTGTTTGTCAAATATGTACAAGATAACAAGTATAAGTATGAACATAAACAAAGGGAGTAAGGCCCGGTCCCACTGCACTTACAGATGCAAAGAGGATGTAAAACGTTAAAAAAAGCTTGCCATCCATTGGAAAGAGCTTTGCATTCCACTCTGGAAAATGCTATGCATCCATTGTGTACTCATTGCATATGTGTTTCATACAGTCTATCCGTCGAGGATCCGTCCACTGCGATTTCATCCACGCAAGAAGTTTGAGCTGCACAAAACTTTGTGAACGGATGAACTTTCCGCCATGTACAATGTAAATCCGCGACATACGAGCAACAAACGTTCTATGCTCCATTTATCATCCGTTAATGTCACTGTGATCCTCTCTGCATCCTTGGGCATCCTCACAACACTCACATCTGCTGCTGCTGAAGAACGAAAAGAGGGAGGAAGAAAAGGTACATGGAATGTCTATACATCGTTAGTAGCACAGAAATAGAAAGGATGCGCAATGAACGGTTTGCATCCGATATACATCCATGCGGCATCTTTCCTTTAGGCGTACGTGATGCATCTGCTTCATCCGCTATGCGTCCGCTTTGAAATTCTCCCCTGGAACCCCTTTGGAGGTTCATCCGCTTTCATCTGCTAGGCTTCCTATGAACATCCATTTAACATCCCCACTACATACTACCCATGTCCGTTCTTTTCCATTCTTTTCTGTTCGTGTTTTATGCAAATTTTGACACTTTTTGGAGCAGATGACAATGGATTGGCAGCCATCCGCTGTGTCCTTTATGCATACGTTTTGCGTCCGTTGGCCAGTGGGACCGGGCCTTAAATACAGATAAATGGGGACAGTAAGACAGAGACGGTAGGTACGCTGGTGTACTTATGCATGCCCCCTTTATGGACCTCTTAGGAATGGGGTGAGGTCAACGGTAGACAGTTTGAGGTTGAAGCTGTAAAGGGTTGAGGCTGTAACAACGCAGTTGGATAGGGCATTGCAGGCATTGATCACTCTGTTGATGAAGTCATTTTCCCTCCCTTTTATCTCCTCTCCTCCTCCCATTTTTGTGCCTTCCATGAGCTTTGACCAAACTGCTTCAGAACTTAACAGGCCACATCTTCAATCTCATTGTCTTGCCCTATGGAGAAGTGATTTTCATAGTTCAGATGAGACAGATTTGTGGGTGATTCCAGGAGCTGTACTTCAAGATCTGAGTAATAAGATTTGATTTTACTGGGAGCTGCCCAGAATTTTCTGAAAGATGGATGGTTCTATAAATGTTTTAAATAATTAAATAAAAATAAATAAATCTACACATAATTAGACTGTGCTTCTTCAAGAACATAATTTTATATCATCTCTATGGAATCAGTGAGATGTGAGAAATCCCATCCTAATTTTTATTTTGTCATATATATTTACATCAACACTCTAGCTATTTAGACTCTACCTAAATTGCATCCAAAAACTATCCCAGAAAAAATAATCTGTTATCAAACACAAATGAATCACGTATAATCCACAGAAAACTCATCTATGGAGATTCTCAGTTATCCAGGTCATTTTTGTCTCTCAAGGTGCTTTCTCAAAAGGCAACTGGACTTATTTTCTTTTTGCTTGAAGTCGTTTCACTTCTCACTCAAGAAGCTAAAAGGTGCCTTTTTAAAAAGTCCCATTGGGATCACAGAATGCTTCTTTAACCATTGGAAGGATTTGAACAAAAGGATGATAGGAGATAACTCCAAACTCTCCCAGTGGACTTTTAATTTAATTAACTCCATTGTATTTTTTGTTTGGATGGCAGATTGGTGTGTTCCTTTTTTTCTTGTTTTTATGTTTTCCCCTTTTTCTTCCTTTTGGCTTGTTTTATCGTACTTTTGTTAATAGTTTAAACCACATTTAAACTGTGCTCTGCATATATGCTTACACTGATACTTGGTAAAACAGCAAGCATTAATTTTTACAAATGTAGACTGAGTCATTCACTTCACTGAGCAAGTCAGAACCATTTTGACAGGAACAACTAACAGCTTAGAAGAATAGGAATTTTTAAAAATCTTTTATTCTATCATAACGGTTGCATAATATATTGTTTTCCATGAAAGAGAATTTGGAGGAAGCAGAAAATTATTTTACATGTACCCTGCAGGTTCATTAAACTGATTGGGATTCCAATTAAACCAAATGTACTATCAATAAAGAGACTCGTGTTGCTTCTCCCTGCATTAATTATCATTTTTTGATCACTTAGCAGCCAGAGTTCTCATCAAAGGCAAGATGGGATGGTTGAAGGTCAAACCTGCACCTGTCTTTTAGGATGCATTAAGGAATTCTTGCCAAAAGGGACAGCTTTTTTGACTGGTTTCTCCTTCACTTCACATGTTGCACTTTGTAATGAAAAGAGAGAAAGCCCTACTTTTCAATAGAGAAGAGAGGAGGGGAGGAGAAGAATGGAATGAAGCTTTTAAATTCTCTCAGACAGTGAGGTGGAATAAACAAGATGACAGGAAAGTGCTGCATTTATTAGCATCTAGTAGGACATGACAACAATCCTTTGGAGAGGAGTAACAGCTATATTCTTGCAATCTAAGTAGTGCAACGTGATTGAATTTTTATGGAAGGCAATGAGGCCCCGGCACACTATTTCTCCCACTGTCATTCTGATGCTTGCTGTGCTTTCACTGACTCTGCTTGTGACAGAAGAAAACAAAATTAGCATTAGCTTTTGTGCTCAACTGTCAGGATGGTTGGTTGGTTGTATATGGGTAATTATTACAGTGAGGGTGAATTGTATAAGTTCCAAATTGCAGAAACCTGCAGAGGCACTGAAAATATTATATTAAAAAGCAAATATTGTCTTTTTTGCTATCAGAAGCTTAGTGAAAGCAGCTCTTTTGGGTGGAAGGGCAAAAATGATAAAATCTCAGTGGTTCACTGCTCACAGTCTAATCCTGTAATGGTTTTAAAGTAGTCTCATAGAAGCAGGGAATAGTCTCTTCCAAAGCAGAAACCAGGATTTGTAACAGGCAGATAGAGCAATGCTTTTCATTCCAGGTATTAAAATGCAATCTCAAGAGTCATTTCAGCATTTTATATTTCTCACAAAAATACTGCTTTAGTAGAACATTGGCTTCAGTGGATGAAAAAGAAGAGAGAAAAATAATAATATAAGATGCTAGGAATAAAAGTGTCAAAAATGAAATTCAGATTTAATTTTCTTTATCTCAGCTTTGATCCTGCTCATGACACCTTCCAGATTTTGCCATTCATATTCAAATGACTAGTTGAGGACTTAATTTTATTAAAAGTCATAGAATCTTCCTTCCAAGATGTAGAAATGGATCTCTTTAATCCATATCTACTTTCTGTTTGTTCACCAATCCTTTTCTCTTGTAAGGCTTATATTGGAATGAACACACCTGCCTTTCTGTTCAGTTTCATTTTCTTCTTGTTTATTTGTGTCTTCTGCCATTAATTCTTGTTGTCATCTGTCCTCTACTCCCTCTTCTTTCTTGTTCCTCAATCTGGGTTGAAATGGTAGTCATAGAATTCATATGCTTTATTCAGAGAATCCAATCTGTGTCTTTTATTATTCCACATAACCAAAATTCCTTCAGGTATCAGCCACCTGAAATTTATCTGAAGTTTAATCAACTGTCTTGTCAGGAATTGGTATTGCTTCTCTTAGGCACCTATTTTAAAAGCACAATCTCTGTCCCTTTATATTTCAACGGTTTCTCTCTTACTGTACTTTTTAAAAGAATTTCTGCTCTTGTTTTTTTATATGTATGTATGTGTGTGTATATATGAAACGTTGCTACAACTTTAAAAGCACTACAGTGATGTGGGATAATTCCCGAAGGAAGCTGAACAGCATATATATGTATATGTATATGTATATATATATATATATGTATTTGTTTTTTTAAGTTTTCACGGGTACTTACATGTGTGCTGTTCAGCTTCGCTTCGGGTATTATCCACGTCATTGTAGTGCTTTTAAAGTTGTAGCAACGTTTCAGCAGAATCTCATCTGCCATCATCAGGCTTCTGTATAGAGTTTGTATGTGGGTCAGGGTCTCATAGCCATTGGTTTTAAATTTGAGGCTAGCCTACTATTGTGGCAGGATGTTTTTTTCTATATCCTGATTGGTTGGGAGTTTGGTCTGTGTTTATATGGACTTGGAGTTTGTTTGATTGGTGTTCTGGTTTCTTCTGTCTGTTTTTGGCTTTGATTGGCTGGCAACACTATGTTCCTGTATTGGAGGCTTTTCAGTGCAGCTTGGCTTCGCGTGAAAGGACGGCTATTATCTATTAGGAAGCTAGAGTTTCATCTGGTGCCTGGTGGGGTGTGTCTGAGCTGGAGTATCAGGGGGATTCTGTTTGTGCCCAAGTGTTTGCCTGGGTCTTGTGGTGTGGAGATCTTTCTTGTTTGTGAGTGCAGGCTTCCAAATGATTGACAGTCTGGTGGAATCATCTCTTCTATTCATGCTTTCAGGTCTTTTCAGCCCCATGGAAAAGAAAACCTAAACAATTTCCTAACACACCTAAACAGCACACACCCCAAAATTCAAGTTCACCATGGAAACGGAAATAAACAACAACTCCCATTCCTAGATGTACTAATCTACAAAGAACAGATGGCACCACGAGGACACACCGTACACCAGAAGAAAACACACACCAACCACTACCTCAACGCCAGTCCACAACACACCGCAACAGATAAATTCCGTGGCCAAAACACTAATTACCAGAACCAAACGCCTGGCAGACAGACACATATAAGAACTGAACTATGCACCCTGACTAAAGTATTGACAGCCAACGGCTCACCAAAAACAAAATCACCAGCCTGATCCACAAAAACACACTAAGACAGAATAGAGACCTAGAAGATCAACAGACCTATGGAACAGCTGTCTGCCCTACATAAGAGATACTACAGACAAAATCAGTAAGATACTACACAAGGCATCAACATCAAGACTGCGTTCAAAACAGACAAAAAAAATAGCAGCCATCCTTGGAAACCCCAAAGACAAAACTGACCTGGAAACCAAGGCATATACGAAGTTTCCCGGCTTCATGCTTGGCCACATACATGGTGCCAATAAAGAATAAGTACCCGCCTGGATGAACACAAAAATGCAGTTAAAAAACTAACTGGAACACACCTCTCACTAGTCCAACACATGAAAACCACAGGTTCACAACATCAACTTCAATGGCACCAAAACCCTAGCCACTATAGAAACCCCCAGCCACAGAATCATCAGAGAAGCCATAAGAGATTGAAAAAGACCTGAAAGCATGAATAGAAGAGATGATTCCAGCAGACTGTCAATCATTTGGAAGCCCGCACTCTCAAATAGAAAGATCTCCACACACAAGCCAGGCAAACACTGGGCACAAACAGACTCCCTCTGATACCTCAGCTCAAACACACCCCAACCAGGCACCCAGATGAAACCTAGCTTCCTAATAGATAATAGCCATCGCTTTCACGTGAAGCCAAGCTGCACTAAAAGCCTCCAACACAGGAACACAGTGTTGCCAGCCATCAAAGTCACAAAACAGACAGAAGAAACCAGAAACACCAGTCAAACAAACTCCAAGTCCAAATAAACACAGACCAAGACTCCCAACCAATCAGGATGTAGAAAAAAACTTCCTGACACAGCAATAGGCTAGCCACAAATTTAAAACCCACGACTGTGTATAGCCTGACCCACATACAACTCAATACAGAAGCCTGATGATGGCAGATGAGATTCTGCTGAAACGTTGCTACAACTTTAAAAGCACTACAATGACGTGGGATAATACCTGAAGGAAAGGAAGCTGAACAGCATATATATATAAATTATTCAGTTTTTTTCGGGTATTTTCCCACGTCATCATAGTAGTGCTTTTAAAGTTGTAGCAACGTTTCGGCAGAATCTCATCTGCCATCATCAGGCTTCTATATTGTGTTCGTGATATATATATATATTATTACTTACTTATATGTAATATTATTACTTACTTATATACTTATTTATATTACTTACTTACAAAAGTTACGACTGTAACTTTGTTGCTTGTATCCTTACGATTTATATTGACTGTTTCCTAGTATGATTTGATTGTTGATTGAACCCTATGACTATCATTAAGTGCTGTACCTTTTCTTTATGTATACTGAGAGTATTAACACGAAGACAAATTCCTTGTGTGCCCAATCACACTTGGCCAATAAAGTATTCTATTCTATTCTGAAATCTCATTAGAATTTAACTCACGTGTCAGGATTCAAGCTCTTAATAAAGAGCTGGAATGCTAAAGCTTGGTCCTCAAACTGGTACTTCTGCTATTTTGCTCTAGATTAATAAGTAAGAAAAGGAACAGTCAAATATGAAAGATGATCAGCATAACAAAGGACCGATTTTTTTAAAGTAATCTTTCCTCAGGTTATATATACTAACAGGATCTTAATAACAACAGCATGAATCCCTGCTGTAATTATTTTGAAAAAGTCACAGTTCTCATGGATTCCAAGAATTCCCAAACCTATCCCAGCTCCACAAAATGGGGGAGTCTGCCAGCAACCCAGTGATGAGGTTACGGAGATTGGAAAGAGAGTCTAAACCCCAAATACACAACTTCCATATAAAACCTAACATTTGGCTACTATCAAGTTCTCCCAGAATATCATCACCATACCTCTCCCTAACATTCATATCAAGACTAGTGTGGTATCCACAGCCCAGCTGGGCAAATCAGAGAAACTCCTTCAGACCAGTGGTGGGATTCAAAACTTTTTACTACTGGTTCTGTGGGCATGGCTTGGTGGGCATGGCATGGCTTGGTGGGCATGGCAGGGGAAGGATACTGTAAAATCCCCATTCTCTTACCATTCCACTAACCTGCTTTCCATCTCTGTTCTCCTGTGCAGGGCAACAACACAAGACCCAGATGATCAGCTGGGTCTTGGGAGGCAGATAATAGATTGGGGTGGGTCCAGTCAGAGGAGGTATTTACCGGTTCTCTGAACTATTCAAAATTTCCGCTACCAGTTCTCCAGAACTGATCTGAACCTGCTGTCTGCTTCATACATCCTGGTTTCAGTGATGAATGCTAGACCCATTTTCTTCTCCCAGGTGAATAGATGTGGCAACATACAGACAGACCTGGCATTCTACAGAAAAACTAACTGGAGTTCAAGTCATTCAAGGCCTT
This sequence comes from Laticauda laticaudata, assembly GCA_004320025.1. Classification (NCBI taxonomy): domain Eukaryota; kingdom Metazoa; phylum Chordata; class Lepidosauria; order Squamata; family Elapidae; genus Laticauda; species Laticauda laticaudata. The sequence goes on from BHFT01004515.1 coordinate 8,364, forward strand.
GGATTTAGCTAGAAAACAAAAGAGGAGATTGAAATCAAATTTCTTTTTCCCTTATTCTGGTAATGGCTCCTTATTTCAGCATCTCCTATTATGCATCTCTTTTCCCATTACTGCTACACTCCACTGCTCATTCTTTGGCCTGCCATTAGTTTTTGTAGACACCCCTCTGCCCACATCTATAGGGTTTCTGTCAGCTTTGATTCCACAAAACCTCCAAGTGGCACACCTGATGTTTAGTCAGAAGCTTCTCCAGCACAATGGGCCATGGAGCATCTCCAGGTCCTCTTCTGTAATGAGGCCTCCTAAGAGGACTCCTTTTCACTTGCCCCATTTCTGGGGCATTCATTCACTGGGTGGGACTGTTAGAAGAAAATTTTAATTCATGAACTCGCTTTGAACTCTCTTTCATCATCAACATGACCTGCAAGCAGTCAAAATCAGGAGAAACTTCACTGCGAATAAAAACAATACATTGTTGAGAAGATCACTTAAGCTTGTTTCAGCTGACAATTAACAACCAGGCTGAAACCGATAAAACTGCATCTCTGAAAAGAATAAGTAAACAGGTAAAATCAAGATACAGAGCTGTTCTGAGCACACAAAATGTGGCACCCAAAAGTCAGCACATAAGCACAAAAGGGAGGAAGATGTACACACTCAGCAAAGTCGATGCATCACTTTGTTATAGCTTCAAAAAAATCTGACTGAGTTTTCCTCCTAGAGTTCCTTATATTTTATGCTTGGTGAAATATAGTAGGGCTATATGTCTTCAGACAAGCAGATATTTACCAGCTGCCTGGTCTTGAATTCACGGTTTTGCTTTTCATAGCTTCTTCTGCAACATTGTGACTGCCATGTTATTAGTGATCTGTATACTTCACAACATGGTTTATAATTAGTCTTACTGCAGTTAATCCTCTGAATATAAAGGTGGCTCAAAATATATTCATAATTTACAATGACCTTCAGACAATAAACGGAACAGCAATAATTTGACTGTAAAATCTAATCTTAATCTTATCGTTGTTGTTGTCAAGAACAATTAATTATTAATACTGTTAATACTAGTGAACCATTATTTAGAAGAACCAGACAAGGATATCCATTTTCACTCTTGCTTTCTGATATTTGTGTGGAACTCTTGGCATGTACTACCAGACAAATTAGGAAGATTTAAGAAGCAGTATATAATTCAGTTGAATATGAACTGGGTTTTTTTGCAGATTATATTGTTCTGTTTATGTCTTAATCTCACAGGAGTATTCCAGTGTTGATGAAGTGATTGATATCTCTAATAAAACAGCAGAATATTCTATTAAATGGTCCAAATGGGAGTTGATGTCAACAGGTGAAACTTTGGTTATCCATCCATTTAAATAATATCAATTCCCTATCTGCACCAAATCCATTAAATATTTAGGTATGTGTATACTGAAAAATATAACTCAGTAACATGTAATATAAATAAAATATATAAGGACATTTCTTCAGATACAGATAGCATTAAACCTTACTCTTTGGGGAAAAGTCAATGCTCTCAAAATGAATTTTATTCCCAGATTACTTTATATTTGGGGAGGAATTATTGTTCAGTAAATATCAGTAAGATATTTTCAGAAAATAAATTCCTTATTTTTTTTAAAAAAGGTGAGATCCTTAGATTCCGGGTATACCTTTACAGAAAATACAATTACTAGTTAATGAGCAGGATTTGGTTTTCTGAATCTATAGCTATATCATCAAGCTTACCTACTATTAATAATGGAAGCTAACAATTTTTGTTAATTTTCATGTCTATATATATATGTATTTGTACAGATGATAGATAGATAGATACATAGATCTATCATCTATCTATCATCTATCTATCTATCTATCTATCTATCTATCTATCTATCTATCTATCATCTAGATGCCTTATCATCATCATATTAATAAATGCATCAGTTAGAAAGCTATACAGTGTAATGTCTAATAAAACAGATTTGATCTTTTTTCCATATTAAATTGACTTTATAGGGAAATCCAACATTAAAATGGACAAAAGCTGGTAATATAGAAAAATTAGATGAATGCAGGGATACTGACTTTAGACAAATTGATGCTAATGAGGATGAATTTTTAACATGCTCTAGGCTGAGAGATAAATATCCTCTGAGATGTAACTCAGTGATAAAATTTACAGCTAACAACATTTGTTAGCATCATTGTTTGAACCAGCAGCATTTTCACTTGAGATACTGGAACAACTGGTTAAATTTTTTAAAACTAAAAAAAACCTACAAGTTTTTATAGACATTTATTATCAATAATTTGTTATTCATGTTATGTACATGTCTCTAAATATTGGCACTTTTCATTTTCCGGCACCAAGATAAACTGTCTGCCCTCTTCCCATTCTATTAATGGGACACCCTGGGGATGGACCTATATTCAATGCACAGTTTAATTATTCTATCACTTTAGATTTTACACAAATAAACACAAGGGGTGTATTTCTAAATGAATTCATTGGTGTAAATAATTAAAATCAATCGAATGTTAATCTACAGAACAGAATTATAACCAAATAATTTGCTTGAATCTTGATTATGGTTAGGTTGCAATTTTGAAGGTATACTTGTTTGCAGATGTAATGAAAAGAAAATAAGTGATTATGCTTTACCTAGAAAATTTAAAATCCTACTCATTTGCTTTTTTGTTTACATCTTCTCTATATATATTGAGTTTCAACTTGTAGATGCTCCAATCATCATAGAAAACATTCAAAAGAAAAATTGGCCAAGTTATTGATTTCCCTTGTGAATTGTACCTTCCCTCACACTTTGCTCCTCCTGCATAAGTGATGACCAACCTAACAAACTTGTTATGAGAAAAAAACATGAGGAACTGAGAAAAGCATTACCAGATTTTAAATATCAAAATAACATTATTTTGCATAGTTTTCTGGTGTTAAGCCCTATAGAACACAGTGAGGCTTGTTCCTGAGTAAACTTCCACAGATTGCACTGTGCTGTCAACTCTATTGAAATATGGGCAAGCTTAAAACCTGCCTTTATATATCTGATCACTTTATGTACCATCTGAGCAAATACTGTTGAAAGATTAAAATAGCAATAGCACTTAGATTTATGTACCGCTTCATCGTACTCTGTAGCCTCTCTAAGTGGTTTACTGAGTCAACATATTGCCCCCAACAATCTGATTTCTCATCCACCTTGGGAGCATGGAAGGTTGAGTCAATCTTGAGCTGTCAGTGAGCAGTGAGCAGAATTAGCCTGCAATACTGCATTCTAACCACTGTGCTACTATGGCTATTTAAAGAAAATAGAGACTCAGAAAAAAAAAAGTTGAATTGTGTTTAAGGCCCGGTCCCACTGGCCAACGGACGCAAAACGTATGCATAAAGGACACAGCGGATGAGCAAAATTTTGGGGATGACTCCATCCGTTGTCATCCACTCCAAAAAGTGGTGAAAATTTGAATAAACAGAACGGAAAAGAACAAAAAAGAATGGACGTGGGTAGTATGTAGCGGGGATGTTAAATGGATGTTCATAGGAAGCCTAGCGGATGACAGCGAAAGCGTGATGACACCATCCCGAAGGGTTCCGGGGATAATTGCGAACAGCGGAGTGCATAGTGAAGGGCGGATGCATAGCGGAGTGAAGCGGATGCATCAACTGACGCCTATCAGGAAACAAAGGCGGATGCACTGTGATGTATATTGAATGCAAACATTCTACTGCCAACATGCAGGGAGTATGAAATTGCGTCAGCTCCCCGGATATCAAAAGGATGCAAAAGCATGCACGCGATCACAACAGGGAAAGGACTCTCCACATACATCTAGCAGGAACACCATGATCTCGTCAGTAAGGCAAGAGAGGAAGCCTGTGCCCATACTCGTTAAGCCTAGCAAAAAAGCCAGAGACCAGCATCCACAACCCCTGCACGACTCTTGAAGCTTGCTGCTGCTGCTGTTGAACCAGCCCCAAGCCCATCAAGGCCCTCAAAGCCCTGCTGCTGAAGTCCTGCTGCTCAAGCCCTTGAAGCCCTCTGCTCAAGCCCCTGAAGGCCCTGCTGATAGCCCCCTGCCAGACGGGAGGAAGAGCAAGGAAGCAGAAGGAAGAGAGGAAACAGTACCCATTTCCCAAGGGAGCCATGAGTGAGTGCTGATGTCTGAGGCGAAAGAACGAGTACCTCTGGAGAAAAGGGCCACAACTTACGCGACACCAAGAAAGAAGCAGGCAGCTTGGAGAGAAAGCAGAGAGCCTGGGTACACTACAGAAGTACTCTAGGATGTGGAAGCACATGCACACCTGTATGCAAGCTACACTCAGAAAAAATCTGGCAGGCCCTGTCAAGCTCATTGACCAAAGATGTACATCATGGCCAAACTGCAGTTTCCTGGAGGCGTGAGATCCGCCCCAGAGGAGCAGTCCCTCTGTGAACCCCTCTTCCTCAGACAGCCACAGACATGCCAGTCCTCTTCAGCCAGAGCCAGCTAACCGCTTTCCAGCAGTGTCTTCAGAGGGCCCCACAGCAGGACCCCTCGACAGCTGCACTCCCGTGGAGATACGCCCTTCTTCATAAATGAGGAAGACAGCAGCAGCACCAGAGGCCCAAAGCCCCCCCAAACTCCAAGGATGCAGCCAAGAAGGAGGCAGAGTGGAGGCCAGACCAACAGTGTGCTCCCTTCGACCGATCAGGGACAAGATGAAGAACCAGCACAGAACTCTCTTCTAGCTGGTACACAAGCGAACATAGCCATCCGCTCCCGGGTTGCGAAGCCCTTCATCACTACGTGAGCCCAGACCTGAGGACCACCTGCCGAGCCCAGTACCAACACTAGGTAATTGAAGCAGAGATCACACACCTCTGCACAAACCCATCAGCCGGCCCCCAGCTGACAGCTGCTCCACCCCGCTCACGTTTCTGCAGTCGCCCCCCACCCAGGCGAGTCGACAGCCTTCACACCACGGCTTTCAACAGCCCTCACCTTCCAAGGCTAAGATCTAGCCAGGACTTCCGCACCAGCAGAAGCAGAACTTCCCATCCAGCCCAGTCTAACATGCCACAGACAGATCGCACTCCTCACCAGCTTGCAGACCGACGCCCCCACTACACACCTCCTCTTCCTCCACCACCGCCACAGCAGCAGCTGTCAATGACAATCTCGTCATCAGTATTGGGCCTGACACTCGAAGTCCTTGATGAAGGGCCCTCAGTCAACCTCAACGGCGAATGATCAGCTCATCGCATAGCGTTCCTGAACACACCACAACCTCTGTTGTACCTTCGGGCCACAGCACCCCAATGGTGCTCAGTTACCAGCACTCAAGCCACAGCCACCATCCACAGTCCCCGCCCCGCCTTACAAGTGAGACCGATGGACATGACTCAGCAGTGACTGAGAAAGTGTGATAGATGAGATTTACGTGTTAAAGTTTATCTTTCGCTTAACGAGCACCTCTCTTCGGTTCATTTTTGCTTATTTCAATAAAGTTCATAAATTTACCTAAGACAGTTAATAAATTATCTTCTGCTTCAGACACCTTTGTCATGTTTTTTTACTTAATAAAGTTGTTCTGCGTTGAAAAACTTCTGAAAACAACATTGGTTACACACTTTGCATGCTTGTGGGATTCAGATACAGGATAGCTTGTGGCGATGCACTAAAACCTCCCCAGCTGCAAGCTAAGTGGACTGTACTCCGTCCTACCATCCCAGCTGCCACACACTACGACTTTTGTTATCAATAACCAATTTCATTCATTGATCAACACACTTTTAAAATAAACAAGAGGGCTCTTTTACTTAAATGCCCCTATCATTGTAGGACACCTCAAACATCCACAGGCACAATCTCATCAGTGTTATGCGAACCAGCTCAAGAAGCATCGCATTAACTCATTCCATTATCCTGTTCTTGCCACTGCCACTCTCCACAGCCGGGGAGTTGCACAGCTGTCTTATGAGATTGCGCTGACTCGTTTCTTCTCACTTGTGAAGCTCTGTTGGGCCTTGTGTACATCCACACGTGTCTATCAGGTTCGTCCTTTGCTCCATTCACCAGGCTCCATGTCTCCACTTCCCTTGTTGATGTCGACAAGTCTGTTCCTGCAACACTGGGTAGCGGGTGCGCATGAGATTATGCAGGATGCAGCAAGCTTCCACGATGCTCCTCACAGTCTCTGGGTCATGCTGCATTGGTCTGAAAGTTCTGGAACCTGTTGCCACAGGATTGCCAAAGGCATTCTCCACCAGCTGTCTTGCCCTGGACAGCCTGAGCTAGATCCTCTCTTCACGGGTACAGCGTATCTTGAAGTGTACGGCTTCATGAGGTAGGTTCTGAGGGAGAAGCGTCATCACCATGATGAGTAGGGCACATCTTGGGTGTCATTGGGTAGGGGGTCTGATCTGGAAAACTCCATGATGAGGTTGCGTTCCAGCCATCCTTGAGGTCACTTGCATTGTATACCTGCCAGTCTGAAAGCTTGACACGTTGCGTGAAGCATTGATGTACATGAACTTGTAGTCAGCATCAACTATGGCAAATGAGCATGATACTCGAAGAAGTCCTTTGTAGTTGTAATAAGTGGACCCTGAGTTGGCGGTGGAGCTTTGACAGCCACAGTGCTTGCCCTCTATGGCTCCAACGGTGTGGGGGAAGTTTCCACCTCGATTACCACTTCCTCTGCAAGTTTTTCCAGCTTCTGCAGTGGAGGGCATGAGGAGCTCCTCCAGTATTCTTCGATGGTATCCTGCACCACTTCTTCTGACCACTTTGCTGATTGCGTTGTGTGGCATCCTCCACGCATTTGCATGTTTCTGTATGTGGTTCCAGAGGGCACCATGGTGCAGAGTCAGTGCCACCTTTCAGTCCAGGGTCCAGGTTGGGAATGGAAGTTGGTGCTAGGCTTGGGTCATAACCTGGGTCTCAGATCTCTACAAGTTCGTGAAAGATGCTGCGTGGCATCCTCATGAAGTGATGGAATGCACGAGGTCTTCATTCCTCAGCTCCACCATCAACTGGTCATACACGTCCAAACGCCATTCTTCTCACAATCCATCCTCGGACCACACAAGCTCTTGCGATGTCTCCTTCTTCTCCTTCTGCTTAGTAAAAGGTGAAACGGTCTGAAACAGGTTTTGGTTCTGTGTAGCGCAGCTACCATAATGGATTGTGTCATCATCCATTTGTGAGTAGAGATGTGATGATTGTAGAGAGCCCAAGACCAAGGGCGAAGAGGTCTGTACACCATAGCTGCTGGAGCTCATACTGAAGATGCCAGATGATTTCCTCCCCTTTTTATAGCAAATATCTGGTTGTCCGCTAGGTTTCCTTTTACATACTCTAGACATACTCCAGACATCTCTAAATATACAGATACATCCCAGATACAAAACGTTCTTTGCCGTTTTTAAATCCTTTATATACAAGATGCATTTGTTACATCCTTTCTATTTCATGCTACTAACGCTGTGTAGACGTTCCGTGTACCTTTGTATTCCTCCCTCTTTTCCATTTTCAGCTGCAGCGGATGTGAGTTGAGGGCGATGGCCAGAGGATGCAGAGAGGACTACACGCGTTTAACGGATGATAACAGCACATAGAACGTTTGTTTGCCCATATATGTCGCAGATGTACATCGTACGCAGCGAAAGTTCATCGGTTCACAAAAGGTGTTGTGCAATGCTCTAAAACTTCTTTGCCGCAGAATGAAATCTACAGTGGACGGATGCTCGACGGAAGAGCATATGAATGAAAAACGTATGCAATGAGTACACAACGGATGCATAGCGTTTTCCAACGGATGGCAAGCTTTTTTTAACGTTTTACATCCTCTCTGCATCCTTAAGTGCAGTGGGATCAGGCCTTTAATGCTGAGCATCTCCTTATTGCTATTGAATCAGAGGAATTATGAGAAGTCATTGTTCATAGGAAGTATCAATTATTCTCCATTCACTCTCATAATGTAAGATGGTCTTCAACTGCTACTTATGAATTTAGGCAAAAGTGTCCACAAGGTCATTAAAAAAAAGCCAAGATGGTGGCCATGACTATGCAATCACATCTATCATCATAGCTTTTTAAAAAAAAAATAATCCTGCAGGCACTTTAAATTAGCAACCAGACTTTTGCAAACAAGTGAAGTCCAACACATTTGCAGACTCCATGTTAAGAAATGATGGCATCAAGTAACATTTCTAATAAACTGCAGCTATTATATAGGTCCAGCCTAGAAATAGGAATCCTACATTCCAATCCCTTTTAAGGTTAGGAAACAATAGTCTTAATAGGTTTTTCATCCCTAAATATTTGGACAGTTACTAAACAATTATTCATACTGTGAGATGATGTTTCCTGCATTGGAGAACTTATGAACTTCTAAGATGATGATACTTTGTAGATGCAAGCTTTTTTCTTTTTTCTCTTCAGAAAACAAACACGGTAGAGCAGGGGTGTCAACATTTGACAAACTCATAGTGCAGATGTATTAGACTCAAAGTCTGTGGGCCAGATACAGCCCACAGGATGCCTAGATCTGGCCTGCGGGGCTGCCCTGGAAACAGTGAAGGACCAATCCGCAGCACCTCTGCCTGTGAAAACAGAGCTCAGGAGGGCCATGTGCTGCCTCCTGAGCTCCGTTTTCACTGGCAGAGGGTTGCAGGAGGCCATCTCAGCCGGAAATGGAGCTTGGGAGCCCATTTTCACAGGAAGGGTACTCAGGCCACCATAGGTGCCCTGACACCAGTGATGTCAAGCTGGCCATGCCCACCCTGGCCACACCCACCTCTGAGGCTAAGCACAACCCTGATGTTGCCCTCAGTGAAAACAAGTTCAACATCCCTTCTGTAGAGCTTTTGGTGAACTCTTGAATGCACCATTTTCAAATCTATATATTTAAAAAAACGCTTGTTTTCATAGCCAGTTGACTATCGTGTGAAGAAGAACTTTACTGCTGTGTGATAAAGAGAAATTCACTCAAAAGAGAAGTTATGTGAAAATTTCAGGGAAGAGATGTTGAATTTCTTTAGTGCTGAAGTGACCACAAGAGCATTTTTTAAGAAGTCTGTGTTTTGAAATACAAATATTTTGCAGGGTTTCTTTTTACTTCCACAGTCATCCAAGGGGTGGATGGAAGTATCTGTGTGGTGGGGGAGGGGACAATTTATAAAATAACCATCATGACCACAGGATACCCTGCATCTTTTGTATATATGCACTGTGGGCATGAAAGGACCAAGGGAAGACATAAGAGTGAATTCTACCCATGGCATGGTTAGGGACTCTTTTATAGTGAACTAGCTGATAACTTGGCATTGCCCAGGTATTTATTTATCCCAATCTTATATTAGACAGGAAAATCCTTTAGTTGAGCTTCACGCTATTGTAGTGTCTCTGAAGTTCGAGATGTAATAGCTCTCTCATGCAGCATCGCAAGTCTTCTGTTCTTCTCCTCGGGAGTTTCTTGTCTATGCTGGTGTTCCATTTTTGTAGCATTTGATTGCACTTGGCCAATCACCTGATGTTTCTTTGGAGGGCTGAGGGCCCCTTACCAGAGGGAGCCCCCTTGTGGAGTACTGTGAAGCAGTTATCTGGTAACTCCACTGTGCTGTTCAGTAGAATCCATTTTAAGGCACATAACACTCCCCAAGGCGACTTACCCCCACAGTATTTTTTTCCAGAGGGTAAGTCATCTGTCTACCACGTTTGGTTGAAATTGGTCGAGGCATTCCAGAGTTGTGCTAGAACACACATACACACACATGCACGCATGTGCACGCACACACACACACACACACACACACACACACACACACACACACACACACACTCAGATAGATAGACAGATAGATAAAAGATGTGCAACAGAAGAAGCAAGTCCACCAGTAGCACATTCTTATAATCTTCAGCAATAAACTGAACTCAAAATCCCACCGAGAAAAATTCAGAAGAAAGTTTCCAGCATGCTGAGAATAGAAGCTAAAAAAGAAAAAAATGTGAGAATGTGCCAGGCAGTTTTCAGCATGTCATCAGTTCACACACACTGTCATCAACTGACTAGTTATTATTTGTCAGATATCTAGTGACAGATATGCTTGAATGACTTGCTTCCAAAACTGGTTCATTGTAATATTAAAGAAAATTTCCTCATGGATTTCTAAAGAAGAAAACGAGAAGGAAAAGACAGGCAGCATTTTTTCTAGCAACAGCATTTCAGTGTTGTTGGCTAGATTAACTTTTGCTCGGAAATTTTATAATGAAGTATTTGATTTTGAGCATCTTATTTCTCCTAGGCTGGCAGTTGCCAGTGCAGAATTTGTCCCACATTGCTGCAGGGCTCCCTTAAGTTTATTCATCAGAGTTTTCTATCAGGGTTTAAGAAGAAATATACATCAGTCATATTTCCTTTTGGGCTGTTTTTTTATTTTGTTTTTAACTCAGCAAATGATTCTTCCCTCCCCATTATCATTCATCAGAGTCACTTCCTGGCCTCTTTGTGTCCATGCTTAATTCCATATGACAGGGCTGAAGAAAACATGTTCACCCACTATTTATGTTTTTCTGATTGAGTTCAAGAAAATATTACAGATTCCTTCAAGGCCATTTATATTCATTGTCTTGGAAGGACTATAATAATAGAACAATCATGTTTTCCTCTTCAAAATATAATCACCTTTTTATCTCAATGGCTGCACTATAATTGCTATGGAAAACTCCTGCTATCTATAATACATCAACTCAAAACCATGGGTTTAATATACTCATTTCTATCTGTCAGCCCTCAAGTCTTCCTCTTGTCAACAGATTCAAAAGGGCACATCCTTTTGTTCACCAGGCCGTCACTTTCATCAGGCCACTAAATAACCACTTAATCATATCAATGTTCCACATTATGAATTGATTTCAATGAGCAGAATGAAGTCAACATTGTTCAGTAAAGGACAAATATTTTTATCCAACTTCTCAGTCATGTATATGGAGAACATGTATGGAGAATGAAAACCTTTAATTGTTCAGTTTCTTCAGTTTCTCTCTTTATCCTTCTCTTTCTCTCATTCATTCTGTGCTCGTGCAAATAAGGAGGATCAGACTTGGTTAGCATCTATATGAACCCCCCACATAAAAAAAAAATCAAGACTCTAGCTTAGACTAAAAAATTGAAAACCTATCTCATAAGAAAGAAGAGGTGTAAGCAGGGGTGGAATTCAAATTTCTTAACCAGTTCTGTGGGCCTAATTTGTGGGTGTGGCTTGGTGGTCACATTACTGGCTGGGCATGGTTTGTAGGTAAATATTATAAATGTTTTTCAATTGAATTGAATTGAATAAATTGAATTTTTTATTAAAAAAGAACAACTTTTACCCAAAATCAGGCAAAGCAGGCAAGCAGATTGAGTTGCTCACAGAATCATTCAGAGATCTGAGAACTGGGCAGAATCATAACAATCGATTCTATAGAACTGGTCCGACCAGGTAGATTCCCACCCCCGGGTGTAAGGCTTCTGTAAGGTTGCCATGTCTATAAATTCATTACAAATCAAGTCTGATTGAACAACAGTCAATTGTAGCATGAGAATATTAAGAGAATTTTAAAAGATCAAGTAAGTTGCAGTAGAATCCACAACCTGCTTCATGCAGTCCTTTGAACTGTAGATAACTTGACTAATGAAACAATTATAACCATTATATTTTTCAAGTTTATTTTTGGCATCATGAAACAATATCTCACATTTAAATCAATGCAGCACTAGCATTTGCAGATTGAAGACTTAACACGGTCAAGATAAGAGTTAAATTTTGGCCATTTGGTGACCACTTTTTCTTTGCATACGAATAGTTATGTCAAAATATTGTGGAATGTCAATTGACTGCAAACCAACTGTGATTAACCACGAAATACGGAGGTGGTATTCAGCAGGTTCTGACCAGGAGAAACGGTAGCAGAAATTTTGAGTAGTTTGGAGAACCGGCAAATACCACCTCTGACTGGCCCTGCCCCCATCTATTCTCTGCNTAAGTCCCAGCTGATTGGCTGGGTCTTCTTTTGTTGCCCTGCACAGGAGAACAGAGCTGGAAAGCAGGTTAGTGGGGTGGGGAGGGTATGGGATTTTGTGGTATCCTTCCCTTGCCATGCTCACCAAGCCACACCCACCAAGCCATGACAAGCCCACCAAGCCACGCCCACAGAATCGGTAGTAAAAACATTTGAATCCCACCACTGACATGATACCAATGCAATTTTCAGCTACAGAAATAAATATAACCATTTCCAAATCACAGAAAGCAAATGTTCTCATTCTGTTCTGTTTTTGCCAGAACAGATTTCCAGTATTTTATCATGTTTCAGAAAATGCTCTTATAAGAAGGATTCAGAGAAATAGGAGGAGGTTCAGAAAAGTATACTAAAGATGATCGGGGCACTGGACGCTAAACCTTACGAAGGATAAGGAGCTGAGTATTTTTAGCCTTGAGAATAAAAGACTTGAGCAGGGGCATCACAGCACTTTTGAAAAACTTGAAAAAATGTCACACAAAAGGAGGTCAGGACCTCTTCTCTCTCATTTGAGAACGGAGGACATGGAATAATGGATTTAAGTTATAGGAAGGCACATTCCAACTGAATGTTATATGCAAAAGGCACACTTTCTCCTATCAGTAAGAATAGCTTCACAGTGAAACCAATTTCACAGAAAAGTTAATTTTATCAGAGATGTCTGAGGTTGTTTGAGATGCTTTAATTTGGCAGGATGTTGGATTCAGTGGTCTAAATGGCCCTTTCTAGATCTATGACACTAAAATACAGTGCATGAGGCTACCCATCACATTGGCTATAAAATGTAGGAGTGTTAATAAAATTGCCTCTCTTGTCCACTAATTGCAATATAATCAGTTCAGTGGTTGTGGTGCTGAAATCTAATGTCCCATATCAGGCAAACAGCTGTTTCAAATAGTTCAATGTAAAATATGTCTTATGCATGTTTTTTTTTTCAATCCTTCTCATTTAACTTACGGAAAAAGAAATAGCTTCCCTTTTCTGTTTTGTTTTGAAAGGGGGCAACAGTTCCATAACATTCTCATGAGCAGGCTATGGAATTCATACAATTATCTGAGCTCTTTTGAAAGGGTGGGGCAAATGATGGATCTCTTATAAATGTTAAGTCTAGTTGTACGCTCAGCATACTTGCTCCATTTCATTCTCACCTTGACTTAAAAGGTATGGAGTATCTTAAAATGAAGCAGGTAAAGAATGAGAAGGGTCAATAGCCCATGTACCAGAGGTGGTATTCAGCAGGTCCTGATCAGTTCTGGAGAACCAATAGTGGAAATTTTGAGTAGTTCGGAGAACTGGTGGTAACCTTCCCCCAGGAGTGGGGAAGGAATGGAGATTTTACAGTATCCTTCCCTTGCCATGCTCACCAAGTCACATCCAGCAAGCCATGCCACACCCACCAAGCCATGCCCACAGAACCGGAAGTAAAAAAAATTGAATCCCACCACTGCCATGTACTATCACAGCCATGAAAGGTGACATCATCTTCTTTCTTCTACTTACAGAAGATCATGACTTGCATAATATAAAACAAAGATATATTAGTGTCCATATGGAAGAGATTTATGATCAAAGACCATCCGTGAGTGAAGTTTTTGTTATACAACTACAAATATCATTTTCCTTTTTTAAGTTTGCCTGCAGACTCAATGGTCTAAGAAAATGTTAATATTTGTCACTGTTGTTTTAAAGAAAACAAGAAGAAAAAGAAAAATCAATCAAATAAGACATTCTTACCTCACAATTACTAATGCATTTTTCCACCATGGAGGAGGAGGAGGAGGAGGACGAGGAGGAGGAGGAGGAGATCCATCTCCTTTGAAGGGAATAAACCCCCTATAAGTGCTAGATCCTAAATGTAGCCTGGCATTATGTTAATTCCTGACTTCCTATTCATTCCCTTGATGGATTCAGTTAATCCAAAGGGAAGAAATAATGAGAGAACTCCTTCTATGGGGCTGCAGAGATACATAAGAGAAAAAGCAGCTCAATTACACTCTGACCTTTTATAATCCTAATTTCCAAAGAAAAAAAGGTTTTTAAAAAAAAATCAGGAGGAGGCTGCAATCATTAGGGCAACCCAGAATCCATGAGCAAGCTACAGAATTCACAAAACACCTCCAAGTCCTTCTAGAGTGGGTGGAGCCAAATATTTTTTGCATTTTTTTTTTAGTTTTGAGGATTTAAAGATCTAAGTATACATAGCTATTTAATATTTTTTAATTGGTCAAAAAAATTTTTGTTAACTCCTCCAACTCACAAAGCACACCAAAAAAGTGAAAAGTTCAGCCCACTTCTGTGATAGTTCACAGATAAAATGTAGCATTATAGTAGACCCACCAAGCCAAAAAGGATTGTTAACCTTGGGTTTCATTTTTGAATTACAACCAAGGAAAGTTCAACTTCATTGAAGCTCACTCGGTAATTTGGGGACTAATTTACTTAGAAAACTTGTTGCTATGGGGATAAAATTAAAGAAACTACAGCATGTATGGCTCCCTGAGCTCCTTAAATAAAAAGAGATAGATTTAAAAGAAAATAGCATTTGCAAAAAAAAAAAAACAACCTTCAGGGATTTTGGAAGACAGATTTCTGCACATCATCAATCCTTTATTCCTTTATGGGAATACTGTTGATTGAGACTGGGAATTCAAACATCAATTATAAAATGTTATGTACCACTGGACAATGAACAATGTGTAATTATATAGTCATTCTGCTTTATATTTTACTTATATCTGCTTCATTCTTTTTTTTCTATCCATTTCACTCAGATGACTGTTTACAGAAGTATTCCAACTTGAAAATAAAAATAAGAGAAAAGGAGTTTGAGCACTGGACTCCCTGGTATAATTATTCTCTTTTGCCTGACAAACTAATTTAAAGCAGAATGATGTAGTAATTCATCACAGTTCTTCAGGAACATACAGAAAACTTTAAGTTTCTGGGCTTTTTTCTTCCAATCAAGCCCTTTGTAGATGAGATAAACTGGAATGCAACACTCACTACCTCTAATCAGCCATATTCTTGGCTTATAAAGATCCTGTAATGCACAATGTTAATACAGTATATACATATAATCTTTTTTGAAAGTTTTAAATAAAATACTTATTGGTGACTTGATGAACTCAAAAATAGCTGTGCATGTTTCATCATTATTTTTCATCCTCTTTAAACAAAAAACAAAAAACCCAAGCTTGTTTATCTTTGACACCGAACCAATGCCAGAAGGTGCCTTATGAGACCTTGCTAGGACAGTTCCACAAGGCCTTCCAGAAAAGGTGAGCTTTGCCTGCATTATTAAAACAACTACCGACAGAGTTTGGAAGCCCTGCCCATCCAGTCCACCTGGGCCCAGAGGCCCTGATCCCCCTTCATTCCACAGCATTGGAACTGTACATTTCCCATCTCAGGTCACAATTTTGACTTCATTCACTTTCACCACTTCAGTGACCTCTCTGAATTCCATATCATTCAGTATGAAGATCCAAATGTTGCCACAAAACCTGTATGTGTTCAGAGGGGCCCTGAAACTGACTCTGTTTCTGACCTGCTGTGCTTATGCAACAATGATAGCTTTGTCAAACTGTATGAGGACTTGAAGAGCAAGCTGAAGTGTGATCTGCTGAGACTGAATGAGCTCATTGAAGACTATGTCCCAGGGTGATGTTTCTATACAGTTGGTAACCCATAGCTCAAGTAGATGATCATTCACAGATCTGAAATCACTTGACTTTCACTAAAGACCTTGGGCAGGAAGACTTCTTGTCTTCATGGGGCCCTCCCGGCTCCTCCAGACCTCTGATCCAGAGAAACAGGCTGCCGGCTCCAATCCCTACCTCTTTCTGACACCACCCAATAAAGCAATAGTACTTAGCAATAGCACTGAGACTTATATGCAGCTTTACAGTGCTTTTCAGCCCTCTCTAAGCAGTTTACAGAGTCAGCATATTGCCCCCATCAATTTGGGTCCTCATTTTACCCACCTCAGAAAGATGGAAAGCTGAGTCAACCTTGAGCCTGGTGAGACTCAAACTGCCAAATTGCAGCAGCCAGAAATCAGCAGAAGTAACCTGTAGTACTGCATTCTAACCACTGCACCACATACATATAATCTAAGATACTTTCAAATAAGGACCATCAAGGAAGACATAAAATGATGGACTCAGGGATTTCTACCATATGTTACACACCCATTTTTATACATCACCTACAGGGTGGTGGCAAGTGTGAAAATATTTGCACATGGCAGAAATTAACAAGTTAAGAGTCTCAGAGCCTCTAATTTTCAATGCCACTATAATTTTATGTCCAGAGAGACAGACCAGGACTGAGCACATGAATAGGACTGCATCAGTGGTGGAATCCAAATTATTTTACCACTGGTTTGGTGGGTGTGGCTTGGTGGGCGTGGCATGGTGGGCGTGCTTTGCCTAATGCCAGCATGCAGCTTTCTACCAGATCTGCAGCACCAATCAGCTGAGAGGATTACAGGGGCTGGTAGAAGGGCCGATCCTGTGCTTTTCTCTTCTTTTTCCTCTCAGATGATTGTCAGCGGATTTTTTTCCTCCTCTCAGCTGATCATCGGCTTGTTTTACTACCAGTTCGAACTAGTCTGAACCGACAGCATACCACCACTGGATTGCATTGAACTTTGAGAAATTTTAGTTCTAACACATTCTGAAGCTTCAATTCATTGCCATCCACATCCATTGAAAGGAAACATTCAATTGTTTTCATAACTTTTACCAAAGAAGCAAAGATGCTAAAAAGGAAAGAAGATAGAGAATGGTGCTTGCATATGATAATTTTAGATTCTCCTTCACTTATCTCATGCCTTTAATTTCTTTTGTTTGTTATTTCTTGGTCCTTTTTCCTCACTGCATAATATCTGGAGAGAGAGAAGTTTCCTGAGGATGGGCTCCAGCATGAGTCCAAAAGCTTGGAAGAATAAACCTCAGGTCACGGTGACCAACTCAGACTGGATACTGCATAATATTGCTTATCCCAAGAGAGAATAGTGTGTAAAGCCCCTGTCACACTGCACCAACGGATGCAAAGAGGATGTAAAATGGACAAAAAAGCTTGCCATCCATTGGTTCATCTGGTTAACGGCGATGTCTCACTGCCTCCTGTTTGCTTCCTCTCTATCCATCCAGCATCCGTTTATTGATGTTTCATCCGCTCAGAAAGTTTTGAGCTGCTCAAAACTTTTGCGCGGAAATGTTACAATTTGTCCGTTCTGCATCCGCCTATGCATCTGCTAGGCATCCGTTCTGCATCCGTTACATATCCGCTATATCCACCAGGCATCCATTCCGCATCCGCGCAACTCGCATTCCGCTCGGAGTATGCAGGGAGGAAGCGGAACGGAACGCAGATTGGATGCAGAACGAGCTGCCAAGCGGAAACAAAGCGTTTAAAACAGAAAAAACGTTCGCAGAGGAGAACCTATCTCGGATATTAAGGATGTCTAGAGGATGCCTAGAGTCGCCTAGAGGATGCCTAGAGGATACAAAGGGACACCTATACTGCCTATAAAAGGGGGAGCAAACAACTCTGGATCTCACTTTCAGAACAGCAGCCTGCAGTGAAGGACTCTGCAGCCTTTCATCTGCCTCTTCCTCTTCCACAGCATCCCGTCATGTCCACCGTGGATCGTAACACAGTCCTTTGGCGCACCATCCTTCTGCACCAGTGCAAAGCCATCTACAGGCTCTGTAACTCGACCCTACGGGAAGAAAGAAGGGGCAGCCAAGAAGCGTCTGGGTACAAAGATGGTTCGCCAGAAGAGGAGAGGACGGACTTGTAAACAAAGCTGATGGTGGAGGCTGAGGAGCGAAGACACTCAGGCATTCCAGAACTTCATGAGGATGCCTCCAGCCATGTTTGACGAAGTTTGTGCAGCGGCTGACACCCAGGTTGACCAAGGCAAAACACCAACTTCCGGCCCAGCTGGAACTGGGCTCAAGGTGGCAACTACTTGCGCCACCTGGCTCAGGGACCACCTACAGGAGCATGCAGTACGGCTGGAGGGTGCCACACAACACCATCAGCATTGTGGTCAGAGAAGAGTGGTGCAGGCCATCATTGAAAGAATAAAGGAGGAGCTCTCCAGTGCCCCTCCACTGAAGAAGGATGGAAGAAAGTTGCAGAGCAGCTGGTATCTAGAAGTGGAACTTTCCCCCACACCGTTGGAGCCATTAGATGGGAAAGCAACGTGGCCTGCAAAAGCAACACCCAAGTCTGGCTCCACTTATTTCAATTACAAGGGCTTTCTTCAGCATCATGCTCTTTGCCATGGTTGATGCTGACTACAAGTTCATGTACATCGATGCTTCAGGGCAACGGTCATCTTTCTAGATGCCAGGTAATACAATGCCAGTCACCTCAAGGAGGAGCTGGAACGCAACCTCTTCATGGCTTCCCAGATCCAGAACCCCTGCCCAAGCGACACAACAAGATGTTGCCTACTTTGGATCGTGGGGGGATGAGCCTCTCTCCCTCACAACATCCTTCATGAAGCCCTACACTTCCAGATCCTCACCCGTGAAGAGAGGATCTTCAACTAACAGGCTGTCCAGGCAAGCGCGGGTGGTGAGAATGCCTTTGGCATCCTGGCCAACAGGTTCCAGGTACTTCTCACCACCATGCAGCATCGCGCAGAGACCGTGAGGCGGGATCATGGAAGCTTGCTGCATTCCTGCACAATCTCATGCGCACCCGCTACCCCAGTCTTGCAGAACAAGCTCGTGGACCTCCAACAAGGCAATGGGACCTGGTGCCTGGGGAATGGAGGCAAGGGCGAAACCTGATAGAACTCAGGATGTGCAAGGCCCCAACAGAGCCTCACGTGAAGGGAAGAAGCAGCGCAACCTCCTGAAACACTGGTGCAACTCCCAGTTGGAGCGGTGGAGTGGCAAGACAGGATGATAGATGCTTATGGATGCTTCCTTCAGCCTGTCTGCATCACACTGATGAGATTGGGCCATGTATGTTGAGTGGCCGGACAATGAACAGGGCATTTAATAAAGAGTTGTGTTTTATGTTGAAAGTGTGGATCAATGATTACATTGTTATTGCTAATAGGGCCAAAGGTTGTGGCACCTGGGAGGGTGGACCATACAGTCCCACTATGTTTGCACTGGAGGTTTGTCTATCCCACAGCTATTACCCATCCCAAAGGTATCCCTGCCCATTCCACACCTATCTCAACCCATCCCACTGCTATCTTAACCATCCCACAAGCATGGCTTAAACCATTAATGGCTTAAACCAATGGCTTAAACCATTTCTAAAAGTTTCCCAGCAAGACTTATTACAAAAAAAGAAATGAAGCAAGTGTGTGAATCAAAACTAGACTTTATTAACACAAGCTATAAGACAAAAATGAGTCTCTGGCACTCCTCTTGGTCGCTCAGTCTCAGGGGTGAAAGGTGCAGGTGCTGTGGAGGTGGCTGGTGCTGGCGATGCTGGTGTCATCAGCTCCTCCAGAAGCAGAAACAGCAAAAGCCCCAGCCCAGAAGAGCGAGCCCGTGCTGTGCAGAAGCCCCAGCAGAACCAGAGTGAGGGCCAGGGGGCGGATGGTAGCCTGTCCCTCTTGCAAGGCTGGCAGGCAAGATGGCTGAGGCTTGCTGTGCTTCAGCATTGGTTGTGGGTTGCTGGCTGGCAGGGAGGCTGGCAGGAAACCAAGGCTGGCAGGAAAGGCTGCGAGGGGAGGCACGGCACAAGGCTGGCAGGAAGGTGGCAGGCAGAGCCCAAGGCTGCAGGAGGCTGGCATGAAGGCTGGCAGGCAGGCAGGCACCAAGGCTCGGCAGGAAGGCTGGCATGCAGGCAGACAGGCACCAAGGCTGGCAGGGCAGGCATGACCAAGGCTGGCAGCAGGGCAGGCACCAAGTCTGGCAGGCAGACTGGCTGGCAGCAAAGCTGCCAGGCCAGGCAGAGAGCAAGGCTGGCAGGGAGGCTGGCAGCAAGGCTTGCAGGCAGACATGCAGGCAGGACAGGCAAGGCAGTCGATGTGTCTGGAAGCAGGTCTTTCCTCTGAATGCTGACCTGCTTCCGAGTGCTTCCGTTATATCCGCGGGGCTGACGCAATGCATCCTCCCTGCATGCACAATTAACGCTCGGCATCCGCTGAGCTTCCGCTGTGCATACCACTTCTGCATCCGCTCTGCATCTGCTTCATCCGCTCTGCATCCGCTCTGCATCCGCTGTATCTTGTTCCCGCATCGCTTTGCTGAGGTCCCCCGGAAGCGTAGCGGATGTGCCATCTCTGCTCCATCCGCTTCCATCGCTGGGCTTATCCGTTCGCATCCGCTTTCCATCCGCCCTGCCGTCCTCCCCGCTCCGTGTTATCCGCTCCGGTTATGCAAATTTTTGCCCCTTCTGAGAGCGGACATTTTGCTCATCCGTTGTGTCTGTTTTGCATCCGTTGGGCAGTGTGACAGGGCCTTAAGCAAGAGTTGTTTACAAGTTCGGAAATTTGATGTTTACAAGTCAGGAAATTTGCTGCCCCATCTTTTTCCCCATAATTTTGCATCTCAGAGTTTGGTGCAGAATTTTGTCATCTAGGCACCATGTCAGAATCACTGTGTCTTACTGAATCTAAAGCTTCACAGGTATTTAACAATCTGTGGATTACTTGATGCTCTCTGAGCATGGTTGTTTGCTTGTCATTTTACCTTTCTAGGTTTCCTCTATACTTCTTTATTTCAAAACCCATGTACTTGCTTTTATGTGATGCTAAAAAGGGTTGCCTTTTTCTGTAACTGCCGATTTACCTAAATTCTGCACCTCATTGTCATGCCAGAAAAAGAGAGAGGTGAGTAACTTTGACAATAACAATTGCACATACAATTTTTTCGAGAAGTTCATTTCTACTAGTATTAGAAATTTTAAAGGCAGTGAAAATTTGCCAGCAGAGCAAATGTTAAAATCTGAGGGAACACAATTTATTATTTTTATTTTTGCGAAGGGAATAAATTGTACTGTGCATGTAAAATATGGACCACAGAAGCTGAGATGGGTCAATTCTTGGCTGGCCATTCTCAGCTTTATATGTATATGTGCTCATGTTTATGCCAAAATTGAAATGTATCTGAAACAGAGTGAAAAATAAAAACTTCAGTACAACTTCAATGCATTTAGCTGGACTTAGAACAGTTGGTGATAAAAAGGTTGGTTGCTAAGAATTGCCTAAGGAACTAGCTCTTAACCCTTCTAAAAATATTACGTATAGCCCCAGAAGGTTACATACTTCTGCATTAATGGAAACAAGAATCGTAATGTAGAAATGCAAAATTTAAGTCATACGTATGAAAGCATGCTACATTTGGCTAGATGGACTTGTGGTATGTCTTAAATCATAAATTAACTTCATTGAGCAGAGCTAGATATGAACCAGAGCAGCTGCCTTCCATTTATGAGACTCACTTGTAAGTGATTACATTCGTACGAACTCAGTACAGAAGCCTGATGATGGCAGATGAGATTCTGCTGAAACGTTGCTACAACTTTAAAAGCACAACNGAAACGTTGCTACAACTTTAAAAGCACAACTACAATGACGTGGGATAATACCCAAAGGAAGCTGAACAGCACACATGTAAGTACCCGCGAAAACTGTGAGTAAGGAAACTTAGAGGAGGTCTATCTCATTCGTACAAATACATCAGACTCCTTGACAAACAATATTATAAAAATAATAATAGCTGCAGAACATGTTTCAGAATATCTCAACTTTTGTTTAAAAACGTATCCCCAAGTAAACAAATAAATGAATTTCTTTGGAGGCTGATGATTGGAAGAAAGCTTCCCTGATTAAAGGCCCTGTCACACTGGCCGACGGATGCAAAACATTTGTAAAAAGGACACAGCGGACGAGAAAACGCAGGACATAAGTTCCACTCCGTTGTTATCTCCACTCTCAAAAGGGGAAAAATTTGCTTAACCAGAGCGGACAACACGGAAAGGAACGGAATGCCAGGCTGAGGACATAGGTGGATGGAAAGTGATACTCCTACAGAAGCCTAGCTGGATTGAATGCACGGATGGGAGCGGATGGCACATCCGCATAGGCTTCCGGGGCGAGCGCCAGCAAAGCGGACGCTCGGAATGGAAGAGCGGAGATGCAGTCGCGGATGCTGAGCGGATGAAGGCGGATGCTAGGGCGGAAGAGCCTAGCAGTTATGCCTAGCATGTCACTGCGAGCGGCGAGATGCATTCCGTTTCGAGCCGCGGATATAAAGGGAAGAGCTCCCTCAAGCAGGTCACCAATTCAGAGAAAGACTGCTTCCAGACACGCTCGCCCACTGCCAGCAGCCAGCCAGCCACCAAGCCGCAACGCACCTCTCAAGCAACTCATGGGGAAGAAGACAAAGCCTCAGCCATTCTGCTGCCAGCCCTTGGCAAAGAGCTGGGACAGGCCTACCCTTCCCACTCCCTGGCCCCTCACTCTGCTTCTCTGGCTCTGCATCAAGCCTCCGGTGGGCTCGCTCTTCTGCTGATGCTCGCTTTCTAGGAGATGGCTGCTTCTGCTGAGTTGCTTACTCTGCTGACTGCTGTTCTGGCAGTGGTTTGCTTCTGCTGGTGCTACTCTGCTGGCACTGCCCTCCTGGTATTGGTGCTCTCGCTGAGTGCTTACTCCTGCGGCGGCTGCTTCCGGCTGTTAGGTGTTACTGCTGAGTAAGTGCTTTACTCTGCTGGTTGCTGCTCCTTCGCCTTGCATGGTGCCTCCTGCTTCACTGTCCTTGGTCTGCTTGCTGCTGTCTGGTCCTGCTTGGTCCTGCTTTGCTGCTACTGTTGCTGCTAGCTGCTGCTGCTTGCTGCTGGTGGTGTCGATTGTGGAGGAGCAGGCCCCTACAACCTCGAGGCCCTTTCTGATGAGGCTATATGGCCCTGCAAAGGGAGGAAGAGGCAGATGCCGGTGGGAACGGAGAGGATGGCAATACAACATAGAAGAGGAACATTGAGGATTGAGGTGCTGGAGTGCTGAGGAGAATAGTATTATTGGCGGAAGCGGACACAGGCTCTACAGAGACACCAAAAAAGGAAGCAGGCTGCTTGGAAGAGAAGGCGGAGAGCCTGGGCTACAACTGTCGGAAGGTGCTCCTCGGCTGGTTGGAAGTCATCATGCACACCTGGTACGGAAAGCTGGCCACACTCAAGAAATCTGGCCAGGCCGCGGTTCTAAGCTGACCGGACAGAGGAAGAACTACGTTGAGGCCAAGTGGCAGCTTCCTGGAGGGTGAGGATCACCACGAGGAGCAAGCCCACTCTCACCTAACTCCTCTCTCTCAGGCAAGCCTGCTGAGAGCCAGTCCTCTTCTGGCAGAGAGTCAGCTTCTTGTCTCCAGGCAGGTATCTGTGGAGCGATGCCACGATGGAGACACCCCCCGATAGCTGTACTACCCGTGCCGGAGTGCGTGGAGGACCCCCTGACGCGAGTGCTGAGCAAGGAGAGGGCACTTCCACCACAGCCAACCCGGCATCCACCCCAGCTCCACCTCCACAGAAAGGCAGAGAGGCCAAACCAGAGGGGCAGAGCCACATGTCCTGCTGGAAGATTAAGAGACACCATCGTAAGGAAGCAGCTTGTAGATCTTCCTCTCTCGCTGGTGATTACACCAATGCCCCAATCCTCCAACCGAAAGCCCTTCCTCACCTTATGTCAACCAGAACCCTCGAATGAACAAATGGCGGAACCCCAGCTACCAGGTGGTGAAGGACAAAGATGCACGATCTTCTTCACCAACCCTCCAGACCAAGCATGAACCCTGCTCCCCACCCAGTCCAGGCCTGTTCCTCCACCCTCAGGTGATGCTCACTGCCCTTCCAAGGCTTTCCACAGCCCTCTCCTCACCAAGGTACGGCTACCAGGAGGTCCAGCAGCACAGGCAGCAGCCCTTCCCATTCCAGGCACACTGTACATCGGACTTCCACCTGTACCACTGATTGGCCACCGATGCCACTTCACGCCACTGATCGCCACCCACGCACAGGATGCCACCCATGCCAGTCCTCACCAGCTGCAGACCAGACAGCCCCACTACACTGCTCCTTCCCTCCACCCCACAAGCCAAGCCTTGCCTCAGTACATCTGTATCGGTATGGGGCTGAGCACCCCACGTCATGGAGGAAGCAGCTCTCAACCATCACGGGCGCGAGCCACGTCTGAGAGCTTCCTCAACACACCTATCCCCTGTTGTCCTCTCAGGGCAGGCACTCCCGGAGTTGGCGCTTTCAGACCCAGCACGCCGAGGTAGTCAGCCACCTCCACAGCACCCTGGACCTTCACCCCTGAGACTGGACACACCTCTGAGATGACCAAGAAGAGTTGCCAGAGATGGGTGCTACCTGTTGACTTTATTTTATCTTTGGACACTTGACTTGGTCATTTTTCTTTTCAGCTTGTTTATTAATAAAAGATTATCTTTGCTTCACACACTTGGTTCATTATTTATTCAATAAAGTCTTGGTGGAAAGTTTAGAAATGGTTTAAGCCTTTGCATGCTTGTGGGATGGTTTAAGACTAGCAGTGGGCATGGGCAGGGATACCTTTGGGATGAGTAATAAGCTGTGGGATGGCAGGGGATACCTTTGGCGAAAGGTAAGGATCAGCTGTGGATAGAAAGTAAACCCTCCAGTGCATAGTGGACTGTATGCGTCCACCCCGTCCCAGGTGCCACAACCTTTGCCCTTTATCAATAACAATGTCAAATCATTATCCAAACATGTCAACATAACACAAACTCTTTAATTAATGCCCTCTTCATTGTAGGGGCCACGCATACATGGCACAACCTCATCAGTGTTATGAGGAACAGGCTGAAGGAAGCATCAATTAAGCATCTATCATCCTGTCTTGCCACTCCACTGCTCAGCTGGGAAGTTGCACCAGTGTCTCAGGAGGGTGCACTGCTTTTCTTCCCGCACGTGAGGTCTCTGTTGGGGCCTTGCACATCCTAAGTGTCTATTCAGATTTTGCCCTTGCCTCCATTCCCGAAGCTCCATGTCCCCATTGCCTTGCTTGGATGTCCACGAGCCTGTTCTGCAAGACTGGGGTCGGTAGCGGCAAGTGCGCATTGAGATTTGTGCAGGTGCAGGCAAGCTTCCACGATGCTCCTGCACGGTCTCTGGGCGATCTGCTCCATGGTGGTGAGAAGTACCTGGAACCTGTTGGCCAGGATGCCAAAAGGCGTTCTCCACCACCCGCTGCCCTGGACAGCCTGTAGTGACAGCATCCTCCTCTTTCACAGGTGAGGATCTGGAATGTATGGGCTTCATGAGGTAGGTTCTCGAGAGAAGGCGATCATCCCCCATGATGAAGGTAGCGGCACATCTTGCGTGTTGTTGGCAGGGGTCTGGATCGGGAAGCCCATGATGAGGTGCGTCTCCAGCCCCTCCTGAGATGACTGGCCATGTATACCTGGGCATCTAAGCTGACCCGTTGCCTGAAGCAGTCGATGTACATGAACTTGTGTCAGGATCAAACCATGGCAAGAGCATGAATGCTGATAGAAGCCCTTGAAGTTGACAATAAGTGACCCTGACTTGGCTGGAGCTTTGCTCTCTCTCTCTGGCTACAACGGTTCTGTGGGGGAAGTTCCACCTCGATTACCACTCCTCTGCAAGTTTTCTGTCCAGCCTCTGCCAGTGGGAGGGCGCACTGGAGGAGCTCCTCCAGGTTATTTCTTTCGATGATGGCCTGCACCACTTCTCTAACCACAGATGCTGATGGTGTTTTGGGTACCCTCCAGCCTTACTGCAGTGCTCCTGTAGTGCTCCCTGAGGTCAGGTGGCACAGA
This sequence comes from Laticauda laticaudata, assembly GCA_004320025.1. Classification (NCBI taxonomy): domain Eukaryota; kingdom Metazoa; phylum Chordata; class Lepidosauria; order Squamata; family Elapidae; genus Laticauda; species Laticauda laticaudata. The sequence goes on from BHFT01004515.1 coordinate 34,232, forward strand.
GTGGAGTGCCACCTTGAGCCCAGGGTCAGGCTGGGCCCAGAATGTTGGTGCTCTGCCTTGGTCAACCTGGCGTCTCAGCCATCCTCCACAACTTCGTTCAAACATGTGGCTGGAGCATCCTCATGAAGTTCCTGGAATGACGAGGTCTTCGTCCCTAGCTCCACCATCAGCTTGTTGTACAAGTCTGTCACTCTGCCTCTTCTCCCGATCCATCTTCGGACCCAGACACTTCTTGGCTTGCCTCCACTTTATCCTTCTGTTAAGAACAGTGAAAGGAGCCTGTAGATTGGCTTCGCACTGTTGCAGAACGATGGGGCTACTCAAAAGGAGTTGTTTACGATCCATGGTGCGACATCAATGGATTGCTTGGAGGGAGCAAGAGCCAGAAATGAAAAGCTCAGAGGTTCTGCACAGCTGGGCTGCTGGACTAAAGTGAATCCAGGTGAAGTTCCTCCCCTTTTATAGGGCAATATAGGTTTTCCACTAAGTGTCCTTTTGCATCTCTAGGTATCCTCTAGGAACCATCCTTTAATACCGAATAGTCCCCTTCTGCAAATTTTTTTCTCATTTTAAATGCTTATACTTGCGAGCTGCATCCGCTTTTCATCCTTTCTCCGTCTGTGCTACTAACACTGCGCGGTCCGCTTCTCCGCTGGTCCGTTTTCGTACTCTCCTCTCCCTGTGTCTGTTTCCACTGGAGCAGATTTGAGTTGCGTGGGATGGCGCAGCGGATGCCTAGCGGATTTGTAGCGGACGGCATAACGGATTTGACGACGGATTGCAGAACGTGTCCCCGTATGCGTAGCAGCCAACTGCAGAACGGACGCGTTTGATACATTTTTCCGTCTCAAAATTGTGTTGAAGCTCAAAACTTTTTAAGCGGATGAACCTCAGTCGACAGATGCCTGGACAGATAGAGAGGATGAAAAACGGGGAGGCAAGTGAGTACAGAACGATGAAATTCGCTATTAACCATACGGATGGCAAGTGTTTCCTCTCTCCGTTTTACATCTCTTTGCCATCCAATTGGTGCGGCTGTGACATGGGCTTAAAGACCAGGACTGACAAAGTATCAATCACTGCTTCTTTTGATTAGGCCCCATACCAATCTTTGTCACTGCATAATGACTATTTTGGCAAACAGAGTCTGATTGCTTCAGGCAACTCAATTGCATTAATCAAATAAAGTAAAAAAGATAAGGATGCACTTGACTGTACAAGGCAAGGTAGTATGTATCTCATTGCATAATAAAAATGGTGAGAATTCAGAAATAGGAGCTTCATTGACCTGTGGAATTCTATGCATTAATGATATAATTATCAGGTTCTGCATTTGTGAATCTCTCTTAGCTGGAGACACATTATTGGCCCTCCTAATCCAATATTTTTTATCCTGACTGCATTATATGAGGGTACATTACATTTAAATGCCCCCTTTGGGGTCGAGATTGATAGTCTGATAACTTTTTTTTAATTAAACATCTGTAGGAAGAAACATCACCAAGACTGGACTTTTGGGAAGGCAGGTATTTCCCTTCCTTTTCAAATTATTCAAGGTGACTGAGTGGGAGCTTTCATCAAATTTAAGAAGCTTTAAGTTGTTTGCTGAACTAGAAGCTTCTTCTATGAATCTTTCCTATTTCCTTGGACCATCTGGGACAAGTGCCCCCAACCAGTCCATGGATCAGTACTGATCTGCAACCCATTGGGAACTGGGCCAAGCAAGCAGCAGGTGACCATGAGAGGCTCTATTTTCACAAGCCGTGGGTATGCACAGGGAACCATCCTCTCTCACACACACACCTGCTGTTGCTGCTGCCATTACTGGTCCGCAGAGTCAGGAAGGCTGGGGACTGCTGATCTAGGACAGGGGGGTCACCAACCTTTTGGATCTTAGGGACCACCAAACTCATAATTTTAAATCCCGGGGACCACTAATATGAATGTTGACTGATGATGGCTTGCTGATGTTGGTGGGAGAGAGAGAGAGATCTGGTCTAACTTCTTTCTCCCCCCCCCCCCNACTTCTTTCTCCCCCCCCCCCCACAAACACACAGAGGAAGGGGTGGGATTCAAATTTCTTAACAATCAGTTCTGTGGCTGTGGCCTAATTTATGGGTGTGGCTTGGTCATGTGACTTGCTGGGCATGGCTTGTATGTAAATATTATAAATTTTTATGTAAATATTTTTTTTTATTAAAAAAGAGCAACTTTTTCCCAAAATCAGGCAAAGCAGGCAGGCAGATTGAGTTGCTCGCAGAATCATTCAGAGATCTATCTATCTGCCATTAGCTACTTGAGTCTGTCACATAAAATTTGCTTGCAGTGAGTCTGCACTGAATAATAGAAGCTTCAGTCCTAAAGAAGGTCTAAAGATTAGCTAGAAAGCAAGAAATCCAACTATTTCCTGCTTTCTAGCTAATATAAATCTGGCACAGCAGAGCACCTGATGGTCGGAAAAAGGAAAGATAGCAATTTAGCTGGCAAGTTTGCCAGGTAAGGAGTGAGTAGGCAGGGAGGGTTCCCATGGGCCATGTGGGCAGCACAGCCTTGTGTTTGCACGCAGCCTGGATTAATTGCTTTGGGGAGTGCTCTGGGGGTGACATTTCTCTGCTGCCCACCAGAATTTTCTCACAGCCCACCAGTTGGTAACCGCTGATCTAGGAGGTGTCTTAGAAAAAGCTCTAAAACTGGAATGAATTTAACACTTTAAATTAAGTAAGAAATTATATCTTGGTTTGGCATCTAGACTATAGTTTTTAAACCATTTCATTCATTGAGGCATATTACAAAGGAAGCATAAATGGATTTGTCAAGGTGGATTGTTTAACTTTTTTCAAATATACCTTCATGTGTAAAGGCAGTTTTTAAAAAAATAACTCCGAGACAAATTAATATACTTATGACCCACATTTCAAAACTCTATGGCATTTAAATCTTCTCTTTTGTAAGATATGAAGGAAAAGATATATTTCTCAATACTTAAGTCTACTATATCTTTTCTTATTTGGAAATAATGTTGTTGTGCAAATCCCCTTTGCCTTTGTATGCATAGGAAATAAAGTAATATAGAGCAACTCACAGATGGAGAATAGCAGTTATTGAGATGATTTGCTGTTGACTCTGGTGCAAAATATTACTTAGAAATTATATCTATGAAAATCTCTGTTTGAGTTTAGCAACTGGTAGGACCAATGTTGCTGTCTTACAATTCCCTTATCTGAGGATGATGAGAATTGTGGTCCCACATCCTGGGATTTATTTATTTATTTACTTACTTACTTACTTACTTACTTACTTACTTATTTATTTTGTCAAGCAATTATAACAGGTATAAGTATAAACATAGTTATGGATACATGAAATGGATACATATAAAAAAAATAAAAAAGAAACAATAGGACAGGGACGGTAGGCACAATGTGCGCTTATGCCTGCCCCCTACAGACCTCTTAGGGAAGGGGTGAGGTCAAGAATAGAAGCTTAAGGTTAAAGTTTTTGGGGTTTGGGGAAGAAACACAAAGTCAGGGAGAGTATTCAGACACTGACCCACTCTGTTGCTGCAAGTTCATATGTTCCTGCAATCAAGTTTTTGGTGCGTTTACCTTGAGTTTGTAGTCTATTCTGTGCTTCTTGTATTGTTATGGCTGAAGCTGAAGATATTCATTGACAGGTAGACTTTGCAATGTATAATTTTACATACTATACTTTAAATCGTGACTGGAAGGTGGCGTCGTAGTTCTAGGTTTTCTTGGTTTTCAAGTCTGGTGCCAATGAGTATCTCTGCAACGAGTAGAGGAGTGAGAATCTTCTTGTGAAATATTTCTGGACTTTCTCAACTGTGTTAATATCAGAATACGTAATGCGGGTTCCAGACTGATGAGCTGTATTGGTCTAGCAAATGTTTGTATGATTCTCATTAGTAGTTTGATATTACCAGAGAAAAAGCTACATAGGATTAGGTTAACAACTCTTAATGCATCTTTTGGCTATGTAGTTACAGTGGGCTCTAGCACTTAGATCATTAGAGATGAGAACTCCAAGGTCCTAGACAGGAGTTCTGCAATCATCAACAAGATCTTGACTATTCAGCTTGTATTTTATTTTCTGTTTTATTTTTTTTTTGCCAATATGTAAGACAGAGCATTTTATTTCGTTCTGAGATTTTAAGTTGCCATTTGTTGACCATTCTGATACATAGTTCAAGTCAGTTTTTGAGGGTTAGCAGTATTGTCTGTGGTGAGCTTGAATAGCTTCTACATCATCAGCGAAGAAGAACGCTAGTTGCCTCTTAATATGATCTCAGAGGATCTTTATGGAGAGTATGAAGAGAGCTGGTCATAGAACACTGCCTTGGGGGCACCACTTGTTGACAGGTACAGAATTTGATAGGACTCCTCCCAATTTTGACCATTTGTTGTCTGTTTGATAGGAATGTTTCATCCAGTTATGCAGGTGTCCAGAGATACCATAAGATTTTAGTTTTAGGAGTAGTTTGTCATGTACCACTGAATCAATGGATGGCATTTGAAAATTTGGCATAGTGAACTACAAATAAAACAAATAAAAATATTTATTCTACATGCTCTGAGAGATAGTGTTGATGATATTTAAATTATCTTAAGCAATCTTTTGTAACCTGATACCTTCCAGGTGCTCTAAATGTTATTTTCAACATCCCTCAATAGACCAGTCACCATTCAGACAAAGAGTTAATGACCACCACATCTGGATGGTATCAAATTATAATACATATTACAACCATTCGATGGAAAATTATTTCAGAACTCACCAAGAAAATTGATGGTATTACCCTAGGCGCTCTGTTATAATACATTCTGTAACATGAATAATATCACCCAAGTCTTCATGAACATTCTCTGCTCTAATTGTTCTTTTTTTCTGGTCTTCAGTTGACCAAACCCGTTTCTATGCCAAATAATTGATGCCTGTAAGGTGTTGTACATGACCTCAGGGCCACTGTCAGAATAAATAATTACTTAAAAAGAGGGAAGATGTGCAGCTTATTCCTTAATTTAGTGTAAATACACAAGATTAGCTTTTCAATGTTGAATTCTTAGAGCTGAACAAATAATAAAAAGAGATGACTATAAAAATACTCAAAGAAAAAATATATAGTAATGTAAATTGAAAGAAAGAAATGACAAAAAAGGAAGATAGAAAAAGAAAACATGAAAAATATAGAAAGAAACAGCTGTAAAAAATTAATACTTTCTTTTAAAAAAAGAGATGATGGATTCATAAGTGAAAAACAGATCAAAAATGTGTGCTGCAGCAAAAAGACAAACTGAGTTTGGCAAAAGTCCAAAAGGCAGAGATGATTTGAAGAGGTGTTCCATTCTCAATTTCTGATAAACAACCAGGATTTAAAAGCTAGTGATGTTTTCCCAATGCTTGATTGTCTCCTTTGGTTTCTCAAATTCCATTACCAAAATCTGTAGTCTGATCAAGAAGCAGTTTCTCTTCTGTTTTGCAATATGGTAATTAGGCAGACTTTGACTGCCCTCTGATAACTGACCATCAATTGTAATATCTTATTTTGTCTGTCTTTTATGTTTATTTTATTTTTTGTTATTATTATTGTTTTTAATACTTTTATTTGTAATGCTGGTCTGCAATCATATTAAAAAAGGTTGATTGATTGATGGTAGTTTGAGATCAGTGACTTGACTGTGTTGCACACACATCCATACTTAGATAATGAGATTGGCAAACAAGCATCACAACATTCAAGATTAACTCAGCCTTCCATCCTTCTGAGATTGGTAAAATGAGAACCCAGTTTGTTGGGGGCAATATGCAAACAATGCTAACATTGCACACTGCCCAGATAATGCTGTAAAGCACTATGGGGTGATATGTAAATCTAAATGCTATTGCTATTCATTAAGAATAAGTTCTAGGTCCTGGCCCATCAGCAGCACATGTTGCCAACTAGGAATCTGTGCCAAGAAGAATGTGTCATTGGCAGTCAAATCATTTCAGACATCATACTCTACAGTTTGGTTGAAACAGAATAAAGTACACAAAGCTTGCTGGATTTGGATTTACGTAGCATTTAAGTTTGGCTATCTCCCAATCTGTTATGGCATGCCTGGGTGTTCATAAAAGTAAGATCAGTGCTTTTACAAAGCACTATGTGGTCAAGGCATTAAACCATAATCTCTTTAATGCAATATCACATTTTTCTACTGCCGTGCCATAGCATTTTCAGAATATTCCCTGATGTATAGACAGTGCCAGCGGCTACAGTCCATAAATATTTGACCGTAAAGCATGGAATTTTTAAAAAATGTCCTATGGTTTCTCAAAAGATCAGCTGAAAATCTGCCTACACAACTGTATCTGTAAATCTCTATTTATATTTAAAACTAGGTCATAGTACTCAGCATAACAATTTTTCAGTGCATTAGAGACCTTCCTTGAACAGTACCCCTAGGTCAATCTTATTTTTAGTTTTGTTTGTTTGCTAAGAATTCATCTCAAAACAGTAGCTTTGTTCTATACAATATTCTGTACAGAAAATATAACTTACTGTACAATCATGTTCCAGTTGCTTAAAATGTGTGTAGTGAGAAAACCACTACTCAGTATCATAAAAAGACATTATATACATAGAAATATATAACTGTAAGCAAGAAGAACTGACGGCATGTGGAACAAGAGTCATAAAATGGATCCCATTGGATTAAAGCATCCATGAAAGAGACCTAAAGCGAGATGGATCAATGACATCAGCAAGTACCATGGGCCCAATTGGCAAAAGAAAGGTCAGGACTGTATTGGTTAGAAATATTCAGAAGAGGCCTTCATCCTACAGTAGATACAATGGCTAGAATGATATATGTGTGCATGTAATGTCTTTTAAATTATAAGACAAAGAGCTGAGAGGTCTCTATACTCATACAGCAGGGACTTTCTCACTATACATATTTTAAGCATCTGGAACACGTTTCCTTCAGAAGTTAAATCAGTTTAAAAGTTCATTTCTTACATGGAACTCTTGGACCAAGAAAATATTAATATGTTTCTAAACCTGACTTTCCATTGGACAGAACCAGGTTTTTCTTTTTACTTGTTTAGTTTTAACCTGTAATCGTATACCTATCTGTCATGATAGTGGGAATACGATTTATTTTGAGACATTTACCTTTCCCCAAAGGATGAAGTTTAATCCATCTAGCCACATCTGAAGAACCTTCTTTAAATATTTTATTTATATTACATGGTACTGAGTTATATCTTTGGATATGCACATACCTAAATATTTAGAGGATTTGGTCAAGGACAGAATTGATATTTCTAAAACAGATGGGTAACCATTTTTTATCTAATGGTATCAACTCTGATTAGAACCAATTGATATAATATTCTGCTATTTTTGAAAAAAAAAACTATTAATATTTCACAGGAAGAGTTCTCCACTCCTCTACTCATTGCAGAATACCTTATGCCACCAGACTTGAAACTCTAGACTTAGAAAACCTAGAACTACGCTGCCTTCGGTCCGATCTAAATATAGTATATAAAATCATACACTGCAATATCCTACCTGCAAATGAATATTTCACCGTCAATCATAACAATACAAGAGCACACAACAGATACAAACTCAAGGTTAACCGCACCAAACTTGACTGCAGAAAATACAACTTCAGCAACAGAGTGGTCAATATTTGGAAAACTCTACCTGATTCTGTGGTTTCTTCCCCAAACCCCCAAAACTTTAACCTTAGACTGTCTACTATTGACCTCACCCCCTTCCTAAGAAGCCTGTAGGGGGCGTGCATAAGTGCACCAATTGTGCCTCCTGTCCCTGTCCTATTGTTTCTTTTTATTTTTCCTATAAGTATCTATCTCATGTATTCCAAACTATGTTTATTCTTATACCTATATCATGTCAGCGATTGACAAATCAAAGAAATCAAATAAATAAATATTTATCTTGCATCTACATGAATAGTAGTATGAGGTTTAGAAATAAACAGAAGAATATTATCTGCAAATAAAACCAATTTATAATCAACTGAATTATGTAGTATTACATAAATCTCCCTACTGTTGTCTGACAAAGCACAGTTTCATATTAGAAACACATACACACTGATGTTTGCAGTAGATAATTTTATGTAGCAATAGCACTTAAATTTATACGACTTCACAATACTTTACAGCCTTCTCTAAGTAGTTCATAGAGTAAGTATATTACCCCCAAGAATCTGGGTCCTCATTTTATCGACCTCGGAAGGATAGAAGGCTGAATCAAACTTGAGCTGGTGAGAATCGAACTCCTGGAGTGAGCAGTGAATTAGCCCTGCAGTACTTCATTCTAACCACTGCACCAACACGGCTCAAACAATTATAATTGCTTGCTATAATGACATAGTATACAACAGGGTATATTCCAATTTTTTTACTACCAGTTTGGTGGACGTGGCTTGGTGGGTATGACAGGGAAGGATACTGTAAAATCTCCAGTCAGAGATGGTATTTGCCAGTTCTCCAAATTACTCGAAATTTCCGCTACCGGTTCTCCAGAACTGGTCTCCAGAACCTGCTGAATACCAGCTCTGGCATACAATATAGTTTATATTTTGTTTGTTCTTTTAATTTTTGTTTGTGGTTTTTTAACCTATGTTTAAGCTCTTGTGTATTTTTTAATAACATATGTATTTTGTGTTTTGTTACTTTTGTTACTTTTGTCTTTTTTTTTCCTGTTATAATTTTAACAAGATTAAAAAAAAAATTAAAGGATGGAATTGATGGAAGATGGAGGCTTGATAGAATCCTTGTGAACTCCTTAAGTTGGAGCTCCAATTTCAGGGGATATTGAAAAAGGAAAATTCCACAGTGAATTTAGTAAAAATCTGTTTTGGGTGCATACTAAATAATTGGTTATTTTCGGTCTAGTTTCAAAAGAGTCTCCCAGCATTGTGCTCAGCAAAACAATAAAAATGCAGGAATCCCACAGTCATTTCTTAGCTGGTATGTTTGCAGGGGTGGGATTCTACCAGTTTGCACTTATTCACTAGAAACGGTTATTAACAGTCTAGGCAGTTCAGAGAACCAGTTGTTAGAAGAAATTACTGGCCTAATCCTGTAAGGAAGGCAGAAAGGAAACATTCTGGTGTTGCTTACAGAAACTGCCTCTCCATTAACCCTTATTACATTCTTGGCAGGACTAGACTTCCTGTCTCAGGAACGTCTCTGGAGTTTTTTCCCCTTCCTGTGCTGGTACTTTGCTTGTGTGGAGTTACCATTCAAAGTTACAATGGCACTGAAAAAAGTGACTTATGACCATTTTTCACACTTATGACTGTTGCAGCATCCCCTCAGTCATGAGAGGCCAGGCAAGGAGATGCATGCCTCGATGTGAGTGATGTTGAGTTGGCCACGCCCAGCCAGTAACATGACCACCAAGCCACATCCACCCAGTCACATGACCACCAAGCCACACCCACCAACTAAGACACGCCCACAGAACTGGTTGTTAAAAAATTTGAATCCCACCCCTGTATGTGTGACAGAAGAAATGAATTCAGGTTTCTTCATATTGAATGACAATGTTTGCAGCAAACCAAGTTAAAAGAGGCATGCTGCATGGAAACCAAAACTGAATGGCCTATGTGTGCAACTTTTTAAAAGAAGGAAAAGGGGAAAAGAGAGCCTGTTGTGCAGCAAGCGTATTGCCCTAGTTCTCATTCAGCTGGATAGTTTCAGCTCTGCAGATTGCTTGAAAGAACTTACTGTACTACTTCCCACATCTACAGTGCATCATTTGGGAGGTATAGACCAACTGGGATATTACAGGAATCGTTAACAGAATACTGATAAAAGGAGAATATTTGTAGCTCAAGGTTGACATGAGGGGTTTTCTTGAAGACGAGAAAACAAGCAAACTAGGCAACATCATCAGATGCTAATGAAATGTCTGCAAGAAAAACAAGCAAGCTCAAAGCGCACCAAGGACTCCTTAGTTAACAGAAGAACAGAGTTATGGGTCTTCTTGTCTAACCCCTTGCTCAAGCAGGAAAACCTATATCATTTCAAACAAATGGTTGTCCAATCTCTTCTTAAAATCATCCAGTGTTGGAGCATCTTCAACGTCTGGAGGCAAGTCATTCCACCAATTATTTTTTCTGTCAGGAAATTTCTCCTTAATTCTAGGTTAGTTCTCTCCTTGATTAATTTCCATCCATTGCTTCCTGTTCTGCCTTCAGTAGCTTTATAGAATAGGTTGATTCCTCTTCTTTGTGGCAGCCCCTTAGATATTGGAATACTGCTATCATGTCACTCCTAGTCCTTCTTTTCATTAAACTAGACATGTCCAGTTCCTGCAACTGTTCTTCATATTGGGAGTTCTGTTGGGGATTCTGGAAGTGACTGGAGAATCAATCAGAGTGGAGCCATTTCTATGTTTAAGTTTATGCCACCTTGCCTTAGGAATAGCCACTTTACAAATTGGTATATGTGGTGGTTCATCTAACTTTCTGTTATCTCATAAGACATTGTTAAGAATGTAATAATGTGATGACTCATCCAACTGTACCAGCTACAAGCGTGAACAGGCTAATGGGAATTGGTTTGTGTACTGAAGTACATTTGTAGTTTTGTTGAACAGATCCTAACTGCTCCAAGTATAATTGTCTGTATTGAATATGCTAAACCTTAGAAGACAGATCCAGAGGAAGAAGGATGGAATCTCTACTTCCTCACTTGCAAGCTTAAATAAACATTTATCTTACAGTTACAAACTGCATTCAAGAATTGTCCATCATCAGGATATGAATCTTTTCGGGTCATACACAATTATTGTCTCTGAACAAATGTGTAAGCTGAAAGTTATTCTGTTGCATGCTTGAAATTATCACAAGCAGTGTAGTAGATCTACCTCTTTGAATTGTATCTGACAAGTACCAATAAACTTAAGAGTCTTGATGGATTAAATATGGATTAAAATATGCTCTATTCAAGTACAATGTCTTTTTCGTTGCATTGTAGAACTACAGGGGAAGTAGAGTCAAAAGTAGAATTCACTAGGTTGCATTTGAATGGGTATATACCCAGTTTCACATTTTCAAATAAGTACTTGAAAACTGAAAATAATTTAGAAATTTGGAAGAGTCTATATTTTGCAGTTCAATTTTTCACCAATTAGAAAATTGTATATCAGGAAAACATCTGCATGGAAATCTGTATATTGATGTAAGTAATGTTAAAAGTACATTATACTAGGAGAAATTATTTGCAAAATAGGTTTCATCAGGCCAGACTTCTTTTTTTTTTTACCTTTGGAAAAATGGATGCCAAAGATGTGGAGACTTAAATAATGCACATTTAATTTTCAAGTTCAGCAACTGAATGTGAAGCATGTGCAAAAAATAAACTAGGAAATTAAACTTCATATATATGCTTATCTTGGGTAGAAACCTGAGAAGCAGCATGTGATAGCAGTGGCAGTCCCTGAGCAGCTTTTTGGGGTTATTTGTTGTTTGTTATTATTGGTTTATTAAAATATTATTTTATCTTTATCCATTTATTATGTGCCATCAAGTTATTTTCAAGTTCTAGTGACATAGATTTTCTCCATGATTATCTGTCCCTCACCTGGTTTTTTAAGTCTTCCAATCATGCACTCATTGCCTGCTGGTCTTCTTTCCTTTCCTTCCATCTTTCCCACCATTAGACCCATTTGTGTGAGCATTTCCTCAGAATATATCTGAAGTTGGATAATTTGAGCCTGATCATTTGTGCCTTGAACTCTGGGTTGTTTTTGACAAACCATTTCTTTGTTTTCTTAGCCATCAACAGAATGCATTGCACAACCAGTCAAGATGGCGACGGTGCTTCTACCTCTGCAGCTGCTTTGTTTGCTGCATTCAGGCACTGGATTATCAGCATGTGGGTAATAGAGGCCAAATGACAGATTAAAGGAGCCAGGATGATTCTGCTGCTGCTGCGCTGCCCTGCACCCATGATACAAAAGTCTGGTGGACAACATCGTCCCCCGAGGACCCCAAAGATGGCCTGGTCAAACCAGACATGGAGAAGCTGACCTTAGCCATCCACAGTGTTCTTGAGAGTCTTGTCCAACACCAAAGTTCGAAAGCATTAATATTCTTCTTAATCCACTTCTTCAAAGTTTCTTTTATCTCAAATAATAGAAATATAAAACTGAAAAAGGATTGCTTAAAACACATGGACCCCTGTTCTGATAGACTCTCTCTCTCTCTCTCTCTTTTCCAGAAGTACCACTTATCCTTGCAGTAGTCACTTTAGAAGCCTGGTTGCATTCCTTGGACTGATTTCTTGTAGGATGGCTATGGCTCCTGCTTTTACAGGCCACTCATGACATTCTGTTTTGGCAACTATTTCAGAATAATGTGTGCAGGATAGCATACATAAAATGCTGTTATTACAAGAGACTTCTTGAACCTTGGGGCTCAAATTTCAATCATTTATTTCAGACACTTTTGAATTTAGCACCCAGACAAAAAGCACAATAATGAATTATTGTGTTTAGCATAAAACTACCCTTATTTATTTATTGTTCTGTGGAAAGGGAATTTCACGAAGGCAGTAGTGTCACAAAAAAACAGAAAGCCCAAGGAGAACATCAGGTCAGCCAGAAAACAAACTTACATAGGAAAAAGAATCAAATAAAAAGTATTAAAGAATCCCGATAGACAAAAGCCTAAGTAATTAAGAAAACTAGACAAATAGGAAAAGGAAACAAAAGATAATTTAGAAAACCCTGACAAACACAGGACGTACCAAATAAGCAAAACAAACAGATAAAAAACACAAAATATAAATTACAAAAGGGACAGACAGGATAGCCACAGAACAAATATGAAAAACTTAAAGTTTAAAGCTAAAAGAGATTACAGAAAACCAATAATACAATCTGGCCACCCTGCAGAATTTGCCCTCTGGCGGAAATAAAGACAAACTCAAACAGGATTTGAAACATTAGGCACAAATACAAACACTCACACAAAATCAACTTACAAAGGGAGAAAAGGGTATAAAAAACCAGGGACTTTCCATAAGAAGCTAGCTAGCCCATCCTGAAAAATAAAAAGATTCAGCTTTCAAGCAGTATCCTTGCGCTGGAGCTCTCCCAGCGGGAAAATCAAATCCTTGAAAGAAAGGCATTTTGACACCTTTCAACAGTTCCTTAAAAACAGAAAAGTGTTGCATTAAAGTGTTGAACAATTAAAATTTAAAATGCATAAAACAAGAAACTCATAATAATCTTAGCTGTGCATATCTGAAGATACTGACAAGAATCTGGGAAGCCATATAGTAACTCTAAATGTCATGAATTCATCATTCTGGAACATTCTAGGAAATTTTAAATGCCAGAATCCCAGACTTTACTTAGCAGTGGGAAAGCTGATTAACAGTAGGACAAGCTGAAAGATTTCTGTTCTGGTCTTGTCTCTCCCTTCTACCTCATTTTCTTTATTGGACCTTGCATCCTACCTCATCCTTCACATGTCTTAGCATTAAATTTGGGGAGATACCTACAGCCCATGGGCCACATGTATTTTCATCCCCTCTCAAATTTGGAGTCCCCAAAGCACACTGAGATTTGAAATTCAATAGCAAAATGAAAGTTAATGATATAGTGATGGCAAGATAAGAAAGAATGGATGGAAACTAATCAAGGAGAGAAGCAACTATGGAAAAGAACTAAGGAGAAATTTCCTAACAGTGAGAACAATTAACCATTGGAACAGTTTGCCTTCAGAAGTTGTGTGTGCTCCATTACTGGAGGACGTTAAGAAGAGACAGGACAGCTACTTATCTGGTATGGTATAGGATCTCTTGCTTGAGCGAGGGGTGGTGGATTAGAAGACCTCCAAGGTCCCTTCCAACTCTGTTATATTCTTAAATAGATCTCCAAGTAAACGGGTTGGGGTGCCCCCAGACGTCACTACTGCTAATGATATAACATTACTATATGTTCCCAATACATGACTTGTAGGCCAAAATACTTAAAAAAAAAAATACAGCCTCCAGGCTGAAAAGGTTTGCCTAGATTAAGGGAAATGTCAGCTGTGCATTCTTAGGAATGTGATTCATATAACATTTTTCATTTCCTGGGGAAAATCACATCCAGCTACATCGGATGCTTGCTTCTGGAATCCAGGTGACTTCCTAAAGCATTCTAACTGTAGAGACAGTTCAACTTTACCTGTATGAGGCTTTTTTCTTCCCATTGGAAGTACTGGAGAAAAACAGACCTAGTAAAAATTGAGGGGAAATAATGGAAACAAGGTCTTTGAAAATTACAGAGCAGTACTGTACTTATATACTCAAACCATAGCTTACTTCTAACGGAGCCTCAAACATAGAAAGGTCAGAAGTGATTCTCAAATTCATGCCTATTATCATTCTTGCAAATCCCAGGCATAAACTTTCTTTGGAAAAAAATGCCACTAATTAGCTGTAGTTTAGTTAATTCATGTATTCCTTTAGTTGTTAGCAGATTTACATGGTCCTCCTGTCAAAAAATGGGAAAGAAGCCAAACAGGAGCTCATTATTCCACCAGAAATCCTTGACCACTAATGAGCACTTGATAAAGGTTAGATAGCTCCCTGCCGACATTTGCCTATTAAATTGCATTTATACCTAGCCCTATAAACACTATAAATTCTCTTTCATTAGTTCACTGTTCACAAAGCCCTTTGAAAACAGAAATTACATGGAGAGCATCTGCACCAAGCAGAATTCAAATTAAGGCAGGAGGGCCTCACATAGTTATGATTTCTCAGTAGGTAGAAAGATTGCAAACAATTTCTCAGCTGTTGGGTGGTTATGGAGTTTCCAAGCAAGGCTACAGAATACAAGGCAGAACAATAGGACTGATTTTTTTAATTAAAAAAAATAGGTGACAATGTGAAAAACACATCCTTTAGTCAACTTCTTGAGTGCATTGTTATATTTTACCAAGGTCTAAGACAAATACTGAGGTGACGCAGTGGCTCAGTGGCTAAGATGCTAAGCTTGTTGATCAGAAAGGTTGGCAGTTCGGCGGTTTGAATCCATAGCACCATGTAATGGAGTGAGCTCCCATTACTTGTCAAGCTTCTGCCAACCGAGCAGTTCGAAATCATGTAAAAATGCAAGTAGAAAAGTAGGGACCACTTTGGTGGGAAGGTAACAGTGTTCTGTGTGCCTTTGGTGTATAGTCATGCTAGCCACATGACCACAGAGACATCTTTGGACAGTGCTGGCTCTTCGGCTTTGTAACAGACATAAGCACCGCCCCCTACAACAGGAAATGACTAGCATATATATGTGAGGGGAGCCTTTACCTTTACCTTAAGACAAAGATTACTTAGTAAAAGGTCAAAATATTCCAAACCTGGATTGGCTGGAGGTTGACTCCATCTTCATCTGCGTGGTTTTCTTGTCATATTATGCAAAATAATCTGGTACTCTTTTCTTCTGAGGAATCTTTTATGGGATTTTTCAGATTCTTTTTATTTCAGATTCTATTTCAGATTTCAAAGGAAGATATGTCCTCTTTTTTGTCCTCAGGTCCTCTCTTCAACAGGCACAGCTTTAAAATCAAATATTGTCCACCTTTATGTGTATCTTTTTTATTGTTTTCATAACAATAACCATTCAAATTCTTATTTATTGTGCCCATGTAAATTATCTGCTTCTTCTTTCCCCTCATCCATCAATAGACTTGACAATCTAGATTTATGTTATTTATTCCCTGATTCCAGTAGTTGGCTTCAATCCAGACTTTTCAAATCTATGATTGCCACAGTTTGTGGATCACATAATTCTGCATACATTTCTAAGGTGATATTTGAAAAGTACATCATCAACAATTCATTATTATTGCTAGTAAAGCTTCCTGAAAAAAATATTTGTTGGAAAAATATCACAGTTGAAACTTCTTTCTGATTTTGGAAAAAACTAATTTCAATATATATAAGCCAATATTTTTTTCCAGTTTTCTACTATAATATTTTTTCACGGATGCTAAGAAAGTTAAACAGTTAATGTGTCCATTTTTCTCCTTTCCAATTGTGTATGTCCTTCTTTGACCTGTTCAGATTTGTTGTAAACCTAACCAAGTCCACAAGTTATTTATAAAAAAAACCCCAAGCCATTATAGGTACTAAACAAATAGTTATAAGCTTTGACCATTCAAAGTTACAATGGCATTAAAAAAAAGTGACTCATGACAATTTTTCACAACCATTGCAGCATCCTCTTGATCAAAATTCAGACTTGTGGCAGCTAGACACAAGGACAGTTTTTCCCCAAATACCATAACTCTGCTAAACAAATAACTGTCCAAATATTTACAAAGTCTGCACTACTATTACTATTAATCTTGTCATCACTCCTTATCACCCATCCCCTCCCACTTGTGACTGTATGACTGTAACTTTGTCATTTGCATCCTTAACGATTTATATTGACTGTTTCCTAGTATGATTTGATTGCTTATTATACCCTATAACTATTATTAAGTGTTGTACCTGATGGTTCTTGACTCTTGATGAATGTATCTTTTGTTTTATGTATACTGAGAGCATATGTACCAAGACAAATTCTTTGTGTGTCCAATCATGCTTGGCCAATAAAGAATTCTATTTTTATTTCTAGCATGCAGTTTTGATAACTGCAATGTCCAGGGGTCACGGGATCACCTTTTGTGACCTTCTAACAAGCAAAGTCAATGGGGATATCAGATTCCCTTAACAACTGTATTACTAACTTAACAACTGTAGTGATTCACTTAACAATGATGGGAAAAAAGTTCATAAAATGGGGCAAAACTCACTTAACAACGATCCTGTTTAGCAATAGAAATTTTGTGCTCAGTTGTGGCTGTAAGTAGAGGACTGCCCATACATTTCATGATTTGATCCCCTTGCCCATTAGGATACCTAAAACAAGGAAATCTCATGTGAGATAGCACTGCCTTAGAAACAATGATTTATATGATACATGAATTATAATGCTTTAAGTATAGGATAAACATGATATAAGTTTGTAAAAATTAGAAGTTTGGACAACGTTTATTTTTTATCACCCTTGCCTTTATCAAGAAATGTACAATTGAGGATATTGATATACTGGAATTAGCTAAACAAATTTAATTGGAGCAAATGTTTCTTACTAATGTTAGTATAAAATATTGAATATGCATACATTTCAAGATTAAAATAAAGAAGTCTTAACCTACAATGATAATCAAATTTCATCTCTTGATGAATTCATTTTTGCATATTCGCATGCTCAAAAAAAAGTGACATAGTGATAAAGTACCCATAAACAGCTTCCTTTCCCAAAATTCAAGAATGAGGCCAAGCAATCTTGCTGCTTTCATGACATTTAATGGGAGCTAGTTTCAAGGTTTCAGCTGATGGGTTCCCTGTTGTTCTTCCCCTTTCCATTCAGGGTCACCTACTGTACTAATCCCTCACCTGATCATGTGGCAGGGCGGGGTTGAGAGTCCAAGTGTCAGTTTTGTAAGCCATATTGAGATCCAATGCTCCCACACTGCCACAATTGAGCCTGGGAAAGTGGGAAGGGTGAATTCATTGGAGTATAACTAGTTGGGCATAATAACATTCTTTTTTTTCTGATTCAAGGTCAGGTCGTGTTGCGCATAGTGAAGGGAAGTCTTACTTTGGGACAGATGGTGATTGGGCCATGTGATGGGTGATGGGTGCAGGGGATAGATTTGTAGCTTTTACTTATTGTAAGGAAGTCCAGAACTTTCAGATTCAGGATTCCACAGTTGTGCCAGTTACTATCCAAATAAAAGGAACTTTTGACAGATGCTACGTCCAACAGGACGATCGACCTCATGGGAGATTGATTGTCCTGTCAGAGAAATAGAATATCAATTTACCTATGTCAAACAACCCAGCCACCCCCCCTCCAAAAAAAGTCTGCCTGAATGATCCAAAATACAAAACAAGTTTGAAATACAAAACAAAAAGCTTGAACCAAAGAGCTGTCAGTGCTATAACGTCTCTGAATCATTCCTTCCTTTCTCTCTCCGGAAGCCAATTTTCCTTGCAAAGTGTTTTTGGTCCAGCAAAAAGATTAGTCTCTTTCCCACTCCTATTTCACATTTGTAAGTATAGCTGTTGTTTTCGTGTGCTTTTCCTACCTTACAATCATACCAGCACACATACAAACACACAAATAGCTGGATTCCTGACTGACAGATTTATTTACTTTCTGGGAATTCAATATTCTAATATAAAAAGTAAATTCCCCAAAAATCCAAACTCTCTCACAGCCAAAGCCAAACTAGCCAAGACATCCCTCCTGGAGCAGCTGATGATATTCTAGGCTACCTCAGCAATAAGCTAAATATGAAATGGAGATGCATCCCTGAAAACATGTCTCTCAAAAATAGTTAACAATAGTTCTAATGCTAGGTGAGATATAAGAATAAGCCCTCAGGGGCTAGAAAATGCTTCTGGAAGTATCAGAAGAGGCTGACAGGAACTGTGGCCAATTTGCATGGACCTCTCTATAAAAGTAGCCTTCATCTTATGAACACAATTGGGAATAGAATTTCTGTGCTAAGCAAAGTGGTGGTTAAATGAGTCATGCATGATTTTACCACCTTTTTTGCTATAGTTGTTAAGTGAATAGCAATAGTACTTAGACTTATACACCACTTCACAGTGCTTTTACGGCCCTCTCTAAGTGGTTTACAGGATCAGCCTATTGGTCCTCATTTTAGCCACCCTCAGAAGAATGGAAGGCTGAGTCACCCTTGAGCCTGGTGTTTTCTGTTTGAAAACACACGAGGTAGACCGGGTTCCAACAACAAAAGGTTTTATTCAAACAGTAGTCAGAATAGGAACAGTTTGGCTGCAGCCGCAGCCAGCCTTTTATACAGGCTGGCCTGCTTGCTTTCAGCCTATGGCATTTCTTTAAAATTGCCGCCTTTCAGCAGCTCTTTGGATTGGTTCCTAGTGAACCAATCCACTTCTTATTTATCTGGACCAATCAGAACAGTAGCCTAGGATTCAACCACTTGCATATAGAACAGTTTACAGGATCAGCCTATTGGTCCTCATTTTAGCCACCCTCAGAAGAATGGAAGGCTGAGTCACCCTTGAGCCTGGTGAGATTTGAACTGCCAAATTGCAGGCAACCAGCAGTCAGCAGGAGTCTGCAGTACTGAACTCTAACCACTGCACCACTGTGGCTCATCATAAAGTTCCTTAAATCACACAGTTGTTAAGAATTACTAAGTGAAGTGAATCACATGGTTGTGAAGCAAATCTGACTTCCCCCATTGACTTTGCTTGTTGGAAGCTGGCTGGGAATTTCGTGAATGGCGATCATATGACCCTGGGGCACTGCAATGGTTCTAAAATCATACCAATCACCATGAATTTTGATTATGTAACTATGGGGATGCTGCAATTGTTGTAGGTATGAAAAAACAGCTGTCACTTTTTTTAGTGGCATTATAACTTTGGTCACTAAATGAATGTTTGTTAAGTCAAGGATTACCTGCATGTAGATATATCCTGATTTATCTTCACTCTGTTAATTTTAACATAAACATAATTAATTACATCATCCTTATTTATCATATAGTTGGTATTTCTCATTGTGTTCTCTCTCATCGTCTATTTTATTGTTCTGTTCTCTTATTTCTGTTCACACTCTTTTCATTTCTTTCTTTTTATTGTTGGAAACTACCCAGAGTTGTCCCATGGTGAGATAGGCAGCAAATAAATTTAACAAACAAACAAATTAAATGTATTTAATTACATTTTTTTCAAGAAGTAGAAACCATGGAAAGCAAATCAAGCAAATGGGTGGACCTCAGCAAATATCTAATGATGTTTAGCCTATTATGTTATTTTGTCTCCTGGACTGCCAATCCCTACTTGATAGATCATCACAATCCTGTTACATCAATTTACATACCTAGCCTGTAATCCTTCACATAGCATCTGACAGATCTTTTTGACAAACATGAAGGGCGGCAAACACTGCTGGCTGGAGGAGAGGAATGGATAATAACCGTATTAGTTTCTAAGCCACGCTCACAGACGGCTACATTCATCTGGGAAAGTCTCAATCCTGGTCTATTGATTTTGCTGCTTCTTATTAATGGTAGCCTTGCAATAAAGATTACCTGCCTGCTTGTTTCAATCTCTGCAAGGAAGTTCATTGCCCTGTAAAACATCAGTTCAGTCTCATAATGACAGAGTGAAGGACTTCTTGGTATTCAGGTCAGCATATCAAAAAGCACAATATCAGCTGTGTAGCATAAATCCTACTGAAGCTAACTTATTAATACATGCAATTAGGATTATTTAGGCTCATTAAAGCAGTGAAGCTGAGCATGTACCCTCACACAATGCTTAGAGTCAGAAATCAGCATCCTATTAGTGCCATTATTGCTCTGGCAGTCCCTTGTTAGACAGCTAAGTCCAATACCTCAGAAAGGGTTGGGAACCATGATCCTTTTATGACTTGTAGACTTCAGCTCCCAGAATTCCTGAGCCAGCTGGACCATAGTTCCCCACCCCACCTCTATGGCAAAATGGGATGTTGAAAATGGAAGCCAGATAAATTTTGGGCCTAGTAAAGGAAGAGATATGAAAAGAGCTCTTTCTTATGAGCCCTTCAACTCAAGAGCTGACTTTGTCCCTGTTAATGAAACTTGGGAAACCCATATACTACATTGTAATTGCATGTGGGAAATTCCTTGGGAGATAGGGCAAAGAGATGTTACCTCGGGAACAGTCAGGTAAGACTTAGTACACAGTAGCCCATGATTGCATTGTGGGTAGGGCAAGGAGCTTAGAAAGGACAGTTCCTAAGTTTTGGGGTTGTAAAGGTGGCAGTAGCGAGAATTTTACCTTCAGACTTGCAATATTCTGTCAATGTAGCTTTACAAAATAGTAGAATTAATTTATCTGCTCATGCTTCTTTACCAGACTACCTGACAAAGCTGACATCCACTCTTTAATTCCTAAAAAGCAAGAAATAAATAAATATAAAAATTTGAGCCCACCCTTACATTACTATTACATACATATTACAGCCCTCAGACAACTGATTGTCATTATTTGCAGGAGTTACATTCTACATAATTGCAGCAAACATTCCATTAGCAAGTGCTGAACTTCAATTGGGAACATGTGGATAGGATGACTCAATTTTTTTGCATGTCTGCAAATAACGGCAAAAGTATTGCAGGGGTAGGATTCTACCAGTTCTGTCCACCTCTGTAGAATCGTTAGTTCTGAAGAGCAGCAGACAGAGAACATACATAGAACCATTTCTATGTCTGCTGCTGTTTTGGCCCACCTGCCCACCCGGGCTCTTATCTAACTTTTATTTCCTGGTTTTTCAGCCGCAGCTGTTTTGTGCATCATAGCTGCAGTTGGAAAAGCAGGAAAAAAGTGCTTTTTCAACCACTACGCACCCACGTGCAGCGCTGCTCAGCTGTCCAGGAAGCTAGATGACGACAATATACATGCACACGGAATGTAACATAAAATCACCAAACCAGTAGTTACATCCGTCAGATCCCGCCCCTGAAGTATTGATTCAAATAATAAGGACTGATTACATATCCTGACTGTTTTGTTCAGAAAACACACGAGGTAGACCGGGTTCCAACAACAAAGGCTTTATTCTCAACTAGTCAGTAAACA
>BHFT01004516.1:0-61910 GCA_004320025.1 Laticauda laticaudata
TTTCCAACGGATGGCAAGCTTTTTTTAACATTTTACATCCTCTTTGCATCCGTTGGTGCAGTGGGACAGGGGCTTAATGCTTTGGATTCAATACCCAAAAGGTTGTACTGAGAGTGCTTCTCCCTTTCATAGCAGATTCTCTAGCTCAGGGATGTCAAACTCACATCGTCACGGCGACATCACATGACTTCTCTGCACTTTTTCCCCCTTCACTAAACCGGGCGTGGGCGTGGCCAGGACGTGATGCATCCGGCCCATGGGCTGGAAGTTTGACACCCCTGCTCCAGCTGTAAAGCAGGCACAGATCAGTATCCTTTCTTTGCCATCGTGGAAGACATCAGATTTTGTTTGTACAAACAGGAAAAGTATAAAACCCGCTGGGTCTCAAGACCTGTTTACTTGCAGGACTGCCCAACTCCCAATACATCTTCCCATCTTATTAGATCTAGTGGAGCATAGTTCAGATCTCATCATTAAAATGCTGCAGTGTTCTGGGACCTCAGAGCCTTCTCCCCAACCCTGTGATGGTTCTCCCCCAAAACCCACATGAGAGAGTCGTTAAAACATGGCTTTGTCAAGTTTTTTGAGACAGAGTGAATCACAACCCTGACCCTGATTTGGGAATTTTATTCCTTGGTTCTTTTAGTTTTCAATAGTAGCATATCCTTCTTCTTTCAGACCTTCTGAAGATATAAGAAAATGCTGTTCAGAAGGGGTACTCTGCTGCTAAGAACAATTATTCTTACTGCCTTGACAATTACCTAGGATTATGTGGATCATTTTTTCTACTGTCATCATGCTTGCCAGATTTTTGCCAGGTTGCTTCTCTACTACATGCCTAACTGGTTAGCGACAGCTATAGACAGTAAAAAAGCAGCACTTGGATTCAGTTGCTTTCAATCAGTTGCATCCAATTTGATCTGAGAAAATAAAGTCCATGTTTATTTGCTTTAATCCCTCTGAAATAGAGACAAGACAGCTAATATATGGTTTGATTTATTTACTTTATGGCTTTTAATTATTAGCTGGTCAGAATCAAGCATTTGATATAGGCAGCCATATAAACCTCATGGATAATAAATCACTAAGATACTGTCAGGGTTTACCAGTAATATTATGGTTTAGCCTAGTGTGTGAAACCAGACAACTGTAACCACATGCTGTTTAAGAAAGTAAGTTGTTGGGGGCGGGGAACCCACCTCCCACATTATTTTATGCAAGCAGCTCACCTTTTCTTGGGCCAATGATTAGCTGCCAGTCACTCTTGGCTAAAACATTTCAGCAATAGATTCCAATAGCAATATCATGGTTGCTATTAATGACAGAATAGAATATTTTAGTTTAGTATCTCAATGCAACATGAACCAAATCTCTCTCATCTTTTTCTGAGCTGATAGCCATTTTTTTCTCGAGTGTATTATATGTGGCAGCAATGGGAACTTCACTAGTTTAAACACAATTTGACTAATCTAATGTCAACTCACTGGCCATGTCAATTCATGCCATCACTATTTGTTCCATGGATGGAATGGGTTCTTTATATTAAAAATAGTCCAGCCATAGGTTGAATAAAGCAATCCTACTTCCAACTCTGAGCACAAAATTAGAGTTGTGAACAGTTTCATTATGTATTTGGGTGTGTCAGCAACAAAACAACACTATTTATGCCTGATGATGCAGGGATGTCCAGGAAGGCAAGCATTCATTTCTACCATTTAATTTGAAGATTTATTGTGAGTAGACAGATCTTTTTTAAAATTCTTGAGCTATTTTTTTAATGAGTTCTTACTGTGCCTGTCAATATCTGATACACAATTTGATAGTTTAAGAGGTAGTATACTGTCTATACAGGAAACTAAATTCTTAGATGCCCGTCTGCAAACAGAAGAGTTACTGGCCTATGGGGAATTATTTAATATCATGCCATTAGGAATAAATTGCCACAATATTACAAACTGCTGTTTGTACATTAAGTAACTATGTACTTCAAAGCACCTTTCTCCCTTTGAATCTAACATGCTGCATCTTTACTAAAGGGCCTGTCACATTGGCCGACGGATGCAAAACGTTTGTAAAAAGGACACAGCGGACGAGAAAATTTTCCATCCGTTTGTTTATCCGTCTCAAAAGTGCCCGAATTTGCATAAGCAGAGCGGACAACAACGGAAAGGAACGGAACAGGGGAGGATGTATCCAGGATGTAAAACGGATGCTCCATGGAAGCCTAGCGGATGGAAGCGGATTGGGAGCGGATGGCACATCCACAGGGCTTCCGGGGGAGCACAGAGAAGCGGACGCACAGGCGGAAAGAGCGGATGCAGAGCGGATGCCGAGCGGATGAAGCGATGCAGAGGCGGATGCCTAGTGGATGCAAAGCGTTCACTGCGCGATGCAGGGAGGATGCATTGCGTCAGCCCGCGGATATAAAGGGAAGCAGCTCACAAGCAGGTCACCATTCAGAGGAAAGACCTGCTGCAGACACAGCTCCAGCCAGCCAGCCAGCCAGCCAGCCAACAACCATGGGAGAAGAGAAAGCCTCTGCCATCTGCTGCCAGCTGGCAAGAGGGACAGGGCCACATCACCCCCTGTCCCTGACTCGGCTTCTGCTGCTCGGGCTGACTCTTCTGGTGCTGGAGCTTCTGCTGACGCTGCTCCTGGTGCTGGTGCTTCTGCTGGTGCTTACTCTGCTGTGCTGCTCCTGGTGCTGGTGCTTTCTGCTGGTGCTTACTCTGCTGGCGCTGCTCCTGGTCCTGCTGGCGCTGCTGGTGCTTACTCTGCTGCTGCTGATCCTGGTGCTTGCTGATGTGCTTTGCTGCTCGGTTGTTGTTGCTGCTGGTGGTGGTGGTGGTGTGGTGGAGTAGCCCCTACAAACCCGAGCCCCTCTGATTAGGGCCCTGATGGCCCTGCCAGAGGGAGGAAGAGGCATATGCGTGAACGAGAACGGGAGAGGAAGCAGTACTCCATCGAAGAGGAACATGAGGATGAGGTGCTGGAATGGCTGAGGGAGAACGAGTATCTTTGGGGAAGGGAACACAGGCTCTATCGAGACAACAAAAGGAAGCAGGGCTGCTTGGGAGAGAAGGCGGAGAGCCTGGGCTACACTTCAGAGGTGCTCCTCGGCTGGTGGAAGCACATGCACACCTGTATCAGGAAGCTGCACCTCAAGAAATCTGGCCAGGCCACGGTCAAGCTGACGGACGAGAGACCTACGTGATGGCCAAGTGCAGCTTCTTGGAGGGTGAGATTCGCCACCGAGGAGCAGCCCCTCTGACAACCCTCACTCTCAGGCAGCCGCGCAGAGAGCCAGTCCTCCTCTGGCCAAGAGCGAGCTCCTGTGTCAGGCAGGTATCTGTGGAGCGTGCTCACACGAGCCCCCCCACAGCTGCACTCCCATGGCAGAGCACGTGCGAGCGACCGCGGCAGTGGGAGAGGAGAGGGTACTTTCCACACGAGACCAACACCACATCCACCCATAGCTCACCTCCACAGAAAGCAGGCAGAGAGCCAGACCAGAGGGACAGAGCCACACATGTCCTGCTGGAGATCAGGGACACCATCAGAAGCAGCGTAGATCTCCTCTCTCAGCTGGTACACTCCGACATCCCATCCTCCAACCGCAAGCCCTTCCTCACCTACGTCAACCAGACCCTCATGAACATGTCCGAATCACAGTACCAGGTGATCAAGGACAGGATCACCGGTCTTCTCACAAACTCCAGACCCAGCTGAACCTGCTCCCACCCAGTCCAGGTCTGCTCCTCCACCCCAGGTGATGTCACTGCCCTTCCAAGGCTCTTCCACAGCCCTCACCTTCAAGGCTACGGCTACCAGGAGGTCCAGCAGCACAGGCAGCCCTTCCCAGTCCAGGCAAGGTACATCCATGCCACCGGGTCGCACCACGATGCCACCCACGGCAAGATGCCACCCACACCACAGATGCCGCCACCGCTCACCTCGTTCACCTGCAGACCAGACAGCCCCACTACACTCTCCTTCCTCCACCCCACAGCCAAGCCCGCGCTCAGAACATCTGTCATCGGTATTGGGGCTGACACCCCATGTCCTGGAGGAAGGGCTCTCAACATCACAGGACTGAGCCAGCTCTCTGAGAGCTTCCTCCACACACCATCCCGTTGTCCTCTCGGGCCAGGCACCCCAATGGCGCCTCAGACCAGCACTCCAGCAGCAGCCACCTCCACAGCATCTGGACCCTTCACCCCTGAGACTATGGCACGCCTCAGAGTACTAAGAAGAGTGCCAGAGACTGGGTGGCTACCTGTTGACTTTATCTTTGCTTGGGACACTTGGGTCATTTTGCTTTTACAGCTTGTTATTAATAAAGATTATCTTTGGCTTCACACACTTGCTTCATTTATTTTAGTCAATAAAGTCTTGGTGAAACTTTTGAAATGGTTTAAGCCTTTGCATGCTTGTTGGGATGGGTAAGGATAGCAGTGGGATGGGCAGGGATACCTTTGGTATGGGTAATAGCTGTGGGAGGGGCAGGGATACCTTTGGGATGGGTAATAGCTGTGGGATAGATAAACCTCCAGTGCAAGCATAGTGGGACTATATGGTCCACTCTCCCAGGTGCCGCACCTATGGCCCTTTATTATCAATAACAATTTAATCATTCATCCACACATTTCAACATAAACAAAACTCTTTTTTAAATGCCCTGTTCATTGTAGGGTCACTCAACATACATGGCCCAATCTCATCAGTGTGATGAGACAGCTGAAGGAAGCATCCATTAAGCATCTACCATCCTGTCTTGCCACTCCACTGCTCCAGCTGGGGAGTTGCACCAGTGTTTCAGGAGGTTGCACTGCTTCTTCCCTTCACGTGAAGCTCTGTTGGGGCCCTGCACATCCACAAGTATCTATCAGTTTCGCCCTTGCCCTCCATTCACCAGGCTTCATGCTCCCATTGCCTTGTTGACGGTCCACAAGCCTGTTCTGCAACACTGGGCAGCAGGTGCGCATGAGATTGTGCAGGATGCAGCAAGCTTCCATGACTCTCCTCATGTCTGTGGGCGATGCTGCATGGTGGTGAGAAGTACCTGACCTGTTGGCCAGAATGCCAAAGGCGTTCCTCACCACCCCGCCGCTTGCCTGGGACAGCCTTGTAGTTGAGATCTCTCCTTCACAGGTGAGGCGCATTTGGAAGTGTAGGGCTTCATGAGGTAGGTTCTGAGGAGAAGGCGTCCCCCCACAATGAAGTAAGGCCACATCTTGTGTGTCATTGGGCAGGGGGTCTGGATCTGGGAAGGCCATGATGAAGTGCATTCCAGCCCCTCCTTGAGGTGACTGCGTTGTATACCTGGGCATCTGAAGCTGACCCGTTGCCTGAAGCATCGATGTACATGAACTTGTAGTCAGCATCGACCATGGCGAAGAGGATGATGCTGAGAAGCCCTTGTAGTTGAAATTAGTGACCCTGAGTGGCTGAAGCTTTGCAGGCCACGTGCTTCCCATCTATGGCTCCAACGGGTTGGGGGAAGTTCCACTTTTGATATACTGCTCTGCAACTTTCTTCCAGCCTTCTCAGTGGAGGGCACTGGAGGAGCTCCTCCAGGTATATACTTCGATGATGGCCTGCATCAATTCTCTGACCACAATGCTGATGGTGTTGTGTGGCACCCTCCAGCCGTACTGCATGCTCCTGTGCGTGGTCCCTGAGGCCAGGTGGCGCAGAGTCAGTGCCACTTGAGCCCAGGGTCGCAGCTGGCCGGAAGTTGGTGCTCTGCGTGGTCAACCTGGGTCTCAGATGCTCACAACTTTCGTCAAACTGGCTGGGCGGCATCCTCATGAAGTTCTGGAATGCATGAGGGTCTTCGTTCCTCAGCTGCACATCAGCCTGTTGTACAGTCCGTACTCTGTTCTTCTGGCCATCCATCTTCGGCACCAGACGCTTCTTGGCCGCCTCCTTTTCTTTGCGTAGAACAGGTGAAGAGCCTGTAGATGGCTTCGCACTGTTGTAGAACGATGGTGGCTACCAAAAAGAGTGTTGATGATCCATGGTGGAGATGACTGGATGCTGTGGAAGAGCAAGAGCAGATGAAGGCTGAAGAGGTCTGCACCGCAGGGCTGCTGGATTGAAAGTGAGATCCAGGTGAGTTCCTCCCTCTTTTTATAGAAATATAGTTTTCTGCTAGGTGTCCTTTTGCATCCTCTAGACATCCTGAAGACATCCTAATATCCAAGATACGTCCCCTATGCGAACGTTTTTTCCGTTTTAATACTTTGTATGCGAGCTGCATCCGCTTTCATCCTTTCTCCTTCCATGCTACTAATGCTTTGTGTCCGTTCCGCGTCCGTTTCGCTTCCTCCCTTTGTCCGTTTTCCGCTGGAGCGGATGTGAGCTGCGCAGATGCGCAGATGCTAGCAGATATAGCGGACGCGTAACAGATGACGACGGATGTAGAACGATGTTCCCCGTATGCGTTGCGGGTGCAGAACGGACGCGTTGGATACATTTTCCGCTCAAAGAGTTTTGTGCAGCTCAAAACTTTTGAGCGGATGAAATGTCAGTCGACGGATGCTGGACGGATAGAGAGGATGAAAAACGGAGGCAGTGAGTACAGAACGGAAGCATCTGCGTTAACCAACGGATGGCAAGTGTTTCTCTCCATTTTACATTCTCTTTCCATCCGTTGGTGCTGTGTGACAGGGGCTTAGCCCGTGTATATGTTGCAAAGATAACATTTTTAATATGTTACATCTGCAACTTTTACTCTGAATTGGCACATACTGCAATATCATATAAACAGCCTCAAAACAAATGAGGCAGAACTGCTGAAAATATAGAAGGTATTCGCCTCCACTGTACACCATTTTTCCAGTAGAAAAAGGAAGCACTTGATGCTAAAAGAATGACCTTTTTAAAAAAAAAATCAGCAAACTAAGCACAATAAAGCAATCATTTAGCTTACAAATTCAATCAGGTTTACTTCTTTGGTCCAACAAAAAAGTATATACTATTTTTTCATCTATACAAACAAATGGCAAGAAACAACATAGAAATAAAAAAGCAGCATTAAAAATAGTTTTCATTTTTAATTCAAGTGGTCAAAAAGCAGGTTTTACTCGGAAAAAAAACCACCACTTGCTGCTTAAAAATCTATGTCCACTTTGCTCATTTAGTTCCCAATATTTACACACAAACTTACATCCTAATCCAGAGATGCTTCTACCATGTGCGCTTATATGCTACAGCAGCCTTTCAACAACTTCACACTTCTTTCCATTCTATGCTGTACACTATACAATCATTACTAGTTATAGCTAATGATTCTAGAATTACTCTTAGAATTAGTTCTAGAATCATCAGCTTTAACTAGCAATGACTATGTTTCAAAATTTTCTAAGCATACTTCCTTCTAGTTGTACTAAAAATGTATAAAAGAACATGTATCTTAATAACAGAACACAATGACAAAACATTTCCATGGGACAGAAAAAAACAGAATTTAAAGAGGGGAAATGACTGGTTCCATGCTCTGCTAGTTTTCTACTGGAACAGACAATGATGCAAGTGGAACTTTTCCAGGTGTTCCCAGTTAAGGGACATAAATGCCTACCATGGAATTGGGTAGGGTTTTTTTTCTTCTCATTCTAGGACCTATAATGGAAGCAAATGGGATCAGAAATCTGCAAAACAGCAGTCTCTTGCAGGTGCCCATTGATTATCAGAAGTGTTTAAAAAAACCATAGGACTGTACAACAAAAATTACTGGATTTTGTTCATGAATAATTTGTAATTCTTGAGAAATTAAAATCTTAGAAGTAACAATTACTTCTAGGATTTTAATCTCAAAAAATTTTCAATCAGGAAGAACAAATAAAGATTGAAACCCACAAAAGGAGAATGAAAACCTTAATTCCTCCCGCCTCACAAAAAAAAAGTTTAATACAAAGAGTTTTTAAAATAAATTATCAAGGAGTATGTATCTTGCGGCATTATTTGAACTAGGATTGACGTCACTAAGTCTTGTTTTTCAATCATTGCTAGAAGAATCTGAACTATCAGAAGATGAAGAATCTTTTCCTCTTTTGTGTTTTTTTCCTCCCTTTTTGTGATGATGTTTTCTTTTCTTAGATTTATTCTTTTTCATTTTCTTCTTTTCTTTTTTATGGGATTTCTGCTTTTTCGATTTAGGTTCATCGTCTTCTGTGATGCTTGAAGAATGAGATCTATAAAATATAGGATTATAAATGTAGTTTATGATGTAATTAAAACAGTAAATGCTAAAAATAAAACTTCTGGTAAACCTAATTACTGTAGCTAAATACACCAAAGGGACTTTTCTTAAGTTTTTTTACTTTTATAATCTTTCTCTATTTGAGAAACTATCCTTTGGTTGGGGATAGTATATTAATAGGGAATCAATTTCTAAAAGGCATCACTCATATGATAGACAAAAATTCTACAGGCTCAGGCTTATGTTAAGATAACTAAGGTTTACAGACATTAGTTATTTAAAAGAGCAAAAATGTTAAGTATAGATGCATTAAATAAAACAGAGGAGAAATGGAGCAGAGAATAATCTAGCCACTTCTACCTGAATTCTGAAACTGCAATCAAGCTAAAGTAGTTTAAAACTGTTTTATTTGTAGTAAATTTAAAAGTTGCATCCAGACTAATATAGATCCCATTCTTTCTAGTGAAACTGTTCACTAAAGTCACACATTGTGCTTAAACTATGATTTACAGCTTGATTAAACATGGTCTACTCAATCTACAATAGCTAGTTTCCTGCAACCACACTATGGCTTAATGTGTTCCTCCAAGGAAGGATTGTTGGGCTTCCCAAAACAATGTTCTTTTCCAGACTATTTCTCCAGCTAAGCAGGTACTATGAGAAGCTTTTCAATATCTCAAAATGTTGTTTCCTTTTTTTTTCTTTTAATAGAATAATATATTGTCTGGTTTGCCAGAGCATCATCATATGCTTTTAGCAATTTGACTACAGGTAGTCCTTGACCTACGATCACAATTGAGACCCAAATTTCTGTTGCTAAGCAAAGCATTGACTTTTGCCCTATTTTACGACCTTTCTTGTCCTAGCTGTTAAGTAATCACTGCAGTTGTTAAGTTAGTAACACAGTTGTTAAGTGAATCTGGCTTCTCCACTGATTTGTCAGCAGGCCACAAAAGATAATCACATGACCCCTGGACACTGCAACCATCATAAATAAGTCAGTTGCCAAGTGTCTGAATTTTGATCATGTGGATGGTACAATGGTTTTTTTCCTTTGTAACTATGAATGGTCATTAAATGGATTGTGATAAGGCAAGGACTACCTATACTTCTGCCTCAGTGTTGCTACCTTTTTCTTGATTTTTTTAATGTTGATTTCTCCTTGTTCTTCTTCTGGGTCTTTTTCTTTTCTTCATCTGGAATACCTGTAAATTAGCGTAATTAAGATTTTAGTGATTCTTGAAGTAGGAACCATCTGGCTTGAAGGACTAATTGCAAAGGTAATTGAAAAAGGTCTTTCTTTCTTCTGGCAGATATCCTGACAGCATCGTAGGAAGCCGCCGTTCAGAAAAGAAAATTGCTAAAGAAAAACAACAAGGACAAATATGACACAATCAAACTTACCCTGCTTTTCTGGAACGGCATCAAGTTTTCCCAGCTCCTCCTCCTCCTCACTCTCTTCGCTGCTTGTGCTGCTCACATCTAAAACAATGTCTCTTTTGGGATCTACACGGAGAAAGTTTCGGCACTCAAATGTCAGATGACCCGCTAAATAAAGTTTGAGAAAGGAAGAGATTTTAGGAAAAACAAACAACAAAAGTGGTATAATTTACTATGGGCTGTTCAGCAAGCAATTTAAAAAAAGTCAGCAAATTTTAATTTATTTCTCCCCTCCTCCCCCCTCAAAAAATTTTGGCACTTTAAACAAATGGCATATTATTAAACCTGTGTTGCTTCTTCCTTTTCCCTATTCTTTTACACATAGTCCTCAACTTACAACAGTTCATTTAGGTGACTGTTCAAAGTTCCAATGGCACTGAAAAATGGCTTATGACCATTTTTCACATTTCACAAAAGCAATCACTCTGCTAGACAAATAATTGCCTCAACACTGTTCAACTATTTAAAGTCTGCACTATTACTGTTTATCTTCTCATCACTCCTTATCACCTCACCCTCACACTTGTGACTGTATGACTGTAACTTTGTCACTTGTATCCTTACAATTTATATTAACTGTTTCCTAGTATGATTTGATTGCTTATTGTACCTTGTGACTATCATTAAGTATTGTACCTTATGATTCTTGACTCTTGACAAATGCATCTTTTCTTTTATGTATACTGAGAGCATTTGCACCAAGACAAATTCCTTGTGTGTTCAACCACACTTGGCCAATAAAGAATTCTATTCTATTCTGACCATTTCAGCATCTCCATGGTCATGTGATTTACATTTGAATGCTTGAGAACTGACTCACATTTATGACAGTTGCAGTGTGCAGGGATTCACTGTTTTGTGACCTTCTGACAAGCAAAGTCAATGGGAAAACAGGATTCATTTAACAACTGTGTTATTAATTTAATAACTGCAGCGATTCATTTCACAAATGTGGCAAGAAAAATAATAAAATGGAGCACTTAAGCTTCCATATCAATTTTCTCACTTAGGAACATAAATTTTGGGCTCAATTGTGGTGGTAAGTTGAGGACTACCTGTACTTATCCACAAAGTCTTTGAAAGTATTTGTATTAAGATGAATTGGCGCAGCCTGTCCTACTCTCTTTAGTATATGTATGTCTGTGTACATATTAAAAACACACACACATACACACACACACACATACTTCCAGTGATATTGGTATGTGATTGCTGTAATGGAACTTCCCTCAAAGTTAAAAGCTTAAATAAAACAACCTTAAATATAACAATTTTTCAGGGCTCCAGGACTAGTCCTGCCAATTTCGGACAAGTGTAAAAACTGAAAATAAAGTCTCCTTCTACTCAAACTTATTTCCTAGTATCTATATAGATACATCCATGTAGCTTTTCTTAGCAACAATACTCAATACTGAAAATATTTTCATTTCCATTTTTCATAGCAGATATGGCAGTTTCTTCAAGGTGAACAACATGGATGCTATTGCTGTACTTTATGTCAACAATAAAGTAACGTGCAGTGGAGCACATAGTAACACTTTAGCTATAATACAAAATAATAAACATGACAAGAAAATGTAACCTTGTTGTAACATCTCTTCTCAGAAAATTCACTTAATTTGATTTTAATAAGAATATATGGGCACCACTAATTTAAATGAGTATTAGTGCAGAAAATTCTTCTAATATGTATTATGAAGTGGGCAACTATAATAATTTGTATGAAATAAATATAAGAAAGTGAAAACATAAAATTGTTGTATATGAAAATATAAGTCAATTCAAAAAGATTAATAGAAAAGATTTTTCCTGTAGTTTTTTCAGTTATAAGCCAAGAGTCAAACAATTTTAAAAAATCCATAAACACATTCCTGTTTTCCTTTTAATATTCCTCATAACAATAATTCACATACCATTAATCACTGGAGACACTAATAGAATGCAAACTAGCTCAAATGCTGTTCAGAAACACCTGCAGAGGTATAGAAATAATGCTAAACATTTACCGATAAATGTTATGTTACAAATGTATTATTCCCATACAAAAATCTATCCTTACACCAAGTAATGTCAATCATATCTTAAGCAAAATTGCTTTAGCTCCATTTCAGCATCAATTTAAAATTTAGATAAAAAAACTAATAAAAAAATTAAATATACATGATTATTAGAGTTCAGCCATGATAACCCTGTTACAACCTAAGATCCATTCCCCAAGTAAATTATGGTGAAACTTCCTCCTGCTTAAAATTAGCTTGACTTGTTCAATATAGGTCTTCAGGAGATTCTTTAAAACATATTTTTTTAGCTCTGGAATTAACAACTGCAGGATCTCCAAAAGTTCTTTCGTATATCTCTTGGTGGCGTTTATCAACAAAAACTATAATTTGCATAATGTTTCTTTCAGTTATATATGTTCCAAGTAAATAAATACTTGTAGTAAATAATAAAGCCTAATATATATATTCTTGTAATAATTAGATTGACAAGCTTGTTCAACCTATTATGTTCTACCTTAGCAGATTCTCCAGTTCTTTAAACAGCATGTTTTTGTTTTAAACAAGTCTTAGTCTACTTATTTCAAGATCAGCAAACTACAGTTTATGCAGACTAGGCCTGATTTAGCAAAGAACACATCACCTCCACCACACTACAATCAAGTGAAAAAGAAAGTACACCCTCTTTGAATTCTATTATTTTACCTAATAAAAAACATCTGATCCTTAACAATTCTTAAAAGTAGATATTTTTGTAAGATGAACAATGTGAAACATATTATATACCATGTCATCATTTTACAAAAAGCAAGCCAAAATTACTATATCTTGATAAGTAAAACCATAGAACCACTCAATATAAAGAGTTGAAAAAATAATTCATTTTTGACTAATTTTTAATGTGGAGCTTGACCAATAAGGAATTGAAAATCACTTTTCCCTTCTTTCCTTTAGTATGTTGGATTTAAATATTTCCTTATTAGTCAAGCACACTACAAAAAAAATGTTCACCAACTGTTGATACTAATACAAGACTCATTCCAAACTTCATTTTCAGAACTGTATCTTCATCTTTGTAGATACTTACGATAACCACATTTCTTGCACCCTGCCCTGATATTATCTTTATTTCCACCTAAAAAGCCAAGCAGATTTCTTATTAGTTTGTGGACATTCTAGAAATATTCAATGTACAGGAAACTTCTTGATGTAACAGTCCCAATAATAATTATGTACATTTTACCTTCCCATGCAGTGCATAATAAAAATAGCATCCATCTATAATTACAACAGTTAGTGCCAAATTGTGGCTTGTTACACTGATCTCATAAATTAAATCTCAGAGCCATGTTGTTCCTTGAATAAAATGTTGACACTGGGCTTGCAACATTTTTATGTAATTAAGTTCTACAACAGAGGACCACTTTTTCTACATTAGACTGTTTGGCAGAATTAAACTGCCTTTTCTATTTGCAGCTCACATTAAATTATAGTTACTTTGTGCTACTTCTAGGCAAATATGGGATAAGGCACAATACAATGAAAAACTCCAAGCAATGTATAAATTAGTTTCCTAGCAATGTATAGAACATATGGAGCTGATGAGCTCCAGTTGACATAAAATAGGAACAGCCACAGTTGTAAAGAATTTGGCCAACAATTAACTTGTGAATTAAAACAGGAGGATAAGATATCCTATCTTCCTGAAACTACTATTTGTAAAACTGAAAATATTTAGAATACATCAAGTTATTTTTAAAACTCAGTACACAGTACTGATCAAAAAATACTGATCAAAAAAATCAGTATTGATCACAAAAATCAGTACACAGAAAGTACATTTAGGCACTCACTCAAATATAATAAAAAACAAGTAATCTGAGCACTATACTCAGATAAACTGAGCATAAACTGAGCACTATACTCACGATTTAAAAAAATGTAGCTACATGAATCGATTTCTCTATAAATTATGAGACAGATGTGAATGAAAGAATTGTGCTGATACTTCTAAGTTTAAAAACAGTTGACTTATTATCTCCAAAGACCATCTTGAGAGCTGACAGAATTTTCTGAAGTTACATGGGTATGGAAATAAGACTTGCTTTATATATAAAAAGTGTAAATAGCTTTTCCCAGTGCAAATACTATGTCCAGTATTTTCCATAGCAAGCTAGATCATTTTTATTTATTTATATTCTACCTTTATTATTTTTATAAAACAACTGAAAGCAAACTTCTTCCTCCCATTTTCCTCACAACATCACCCTGTGAGGTGAATTGGATTGCTTTCATGCCTAATGCAGGATGAGATCTCAGTCTCCAGATCAGCCTTGCCTGGTGCCTTAATAACTAGACCAGATTGGTTATATTGCTAAAATGTGTCTATTAGCATTTAGATATCTGAAGTTTAAAAACTTCTGGAAGGGCTATAATAAACCTAGCACATTCTTCCATTTCTTGTTCAGCATCAGATAGGAACTGGAGGAGAAAAATCAAGCAATTTTGTTTTTCAATGAGTATTTCCTACTTTGAAAACTATTCACCAGGTACATTTAACTTGCTGCACCTGCCTGTTTTCATTAACTAATCCTTTCCTAACTCCTTGTCTTTTCTTTTAAAATATTTACTTTTATTGAAGCTTTGTTATTCATAAGCCTACATCCGAGGGGCACAACATAAATGTTAAATTAAATTGCATCTGTATTTCCCCAATGAAAGAACAGAACGAAAGCAGCATCCATAGCTGCCTCTAAAGTGTCTTTCAAATTAAGCTTCCAAGCGTATAGTTTTCAGGCAAGCATTTCAGAAGTGGGTTAATACTTTCTTACAAATATTCTTTTGAATTTTCCTGTAGTTGGCGGTTTTCTAATGGCTCTCATCAGAGTACTAATCAGGTCTGACCCTTTATTTCCAAGCCATCCAGAATACTGTTGTCATGCCAACGGAAGTCAACCCTACAGGTAGTCCTTGACTTCCAATCATTCATTTAGCGATAATTCAGTTATGGCACTGAAAAAAGTGACTTATGGCTAGTTTTCACACTTACAACCAATATAGCATCTCTATGATCACATGATCAAAATTTGGATGCTTGGAAACTGGCATGTTTTTATGCCAGTTGCACTGTCCCAGGGTCATGTGATCACTATTTGTAAGTATTACAGCTGGCTTCCAACAAGCAAAGTCAATGGAGCAACCTGGATTTGCTTAACAACTGCATGATTCACTTAATAACTGCAGTGATTTAATAACTGGCAAAAAGGTCATAAACCAGGACACAACTCTCTTAACTGTCTTGGCTAGCAAGAGAAATGTTGGGGTCAATTGTTGTAAGTTGAAGACTTACAGTAATGTTATATACCTTGAATTTATCCTGGTGCTCTGTACTCTGGAAAGAATAACTGAACAGCCCAATTCCTGCTTCTCTCCACTTCAATTTATCACGTTTACAAAATACTATAGTGTGTAAATTTATATGGGGAATCAAACAGGAAGTATATTAAAGAATGGCCTAAAGTTACATAAGTCTGTGTACTGGGGGGAGGGTTTCTTCTGCCAAATATTAATATTTAATCATCTGGATAAGTAATAGAATATAAAACTGAAAGTTCAAACTTGTGATCTTGAAGTTTATAAAACTAGGACTAACCATTTTATTTTTAAAATAATGGGTTAAAAACCTCTCAGTTGAAATCTTAATCAAAACCTTCCATGTTAAGTTAGTGAAAACGTAAATATAAATGAACAGTTCAACAGACATTCAGCGTTTTCCTTAAGTCAAAATGTAGTTTGATTGACTGTGGTTTATGATTTGTGTAATTCCAGGTAACATGGTTTATAAACTGTTTGATAGTTTACTTGGTATATGATGATGATCCTTTATTCCCAAGCTTGGCTAATCTCCCCAAATGCAAAAAGCAGGATAGGACCGGTCTGTCGACCACTCTATACAGGCTGATATATCTAGGCCAGGGTTTCTTATACTTCTTGCTCTCAGGCCTGCTCGCATTAAACATGTTAGAAATCGCATTAAACATGTTAGATATGAACATCAATTTTTCATGGGAAACAACCCCTATACACCTTTAACAAACAAAACGTAAAAATGAAGAGTAACCGTTTTAAATGTTTGCAAACTGTCTTCGACATCTGGCAAATAAAGCTGATGTCGCGGACCCCCGAGAGGGCCTTGGGGGGGACACCCAGGCCTCCTCGGACCCTGGCCGCGATTTAATTCAGCCCAGGCTTAACGTAGGGATGGATATAAGTGACGGCAGCTTAGCCGGCCATGGAGCGGCAGTCGAATTCATTCACGACGACTGTTTTTCAGCCGCGCCTTCCTCGCTTGCGCTCGTCTCCCAGGCTCCTCCGGCAAAAGCCGTCGCCCTCAGTCGCATTGGAACCCTGCGTAATCTCCCCCGTATGCACCCCTTTTTCAACCGCTCACCTGGCAACGCCATGCGCCCCGCGAAACCCTCCCCGCCTCTAAGCCTCAACTAACTCCGGTCAGACGAGCTCGCGGGGGCAACGTTCCTCGCTGAGGAACTTTGACCCGAAACGTTGAAGGGCTGAACCATTAAGCAGCGAAGTGTGTGGGGTGGGGGGGGGGAGAGGAANGGGGGGGGGGGAGAGGAAAGAACTAAGAGGCGGGAAGCAGCAAAAGCCTTCCTTCCTGACTTGCTGGGAGAGAAAAGGAGAGCACCATCATTCGGCTCTGCCTCTTTGTTGATTCGTCTGAAGGTTGTTCAAGTCAAGCCCGAAGGTTGTTCAGTCCTACGGTAGAGACCACTTTTTCCACCACCCCTGCCAATACCAGAGTTTTCTTCTCCTGAGCCCTTTCCGCTAAAAGGCTGTCCTCTTGATTGATAGCGCCTTGGTCCAATGGGTATAAACTAAAGTTAGTTTTCTAAGAAAGGATACCTGGGCTCGGTATCCACTGTGCTTTCCACCCACCCGCGTTTAGGCTGGAACCTCGTTTTTGTAATGCTTATTTTCTGCCTAGTTTTACTCTGAAAGTTTATGATGCAAGTCTTGGCGTCTGTCTTGTTTGCAGGGTGATAGGACTGAACTCTCAGGGCTTTGACGGGGCCTTTGGTGCTTTCTGAGCGTGCTTGTTTTCTTACAGAAGTTTCATTACCCAAACTAGCTAAGTAAGTCACCAGTGCCAAGTCACCAGCACTGATGATATTACCTAGTTTGGGTAATGAAACGTCTGCAAGAAACAACGCAAACTCAGCACCCAGGACCATTCATTTCAACCCTGATTTACGAATGTTCTCCTTTATTGGCACCTCAGATGAACTGAACTATAAGCAGCCGCTTTTGCCCTCCGTTTATTCTGCTTTTGGGCCACGAAAATATCAGGTTCAAAAGAAGCAGTGGACTACCAAGACCCTTGATCATACACTATCCCAGGAAGGGTCGAACAAGACCAATAGACCCTTCCTTGGCGACCCTTGGGGAGGGGGAAGAGAAAAATACTGAGAGTTTGATGCATCTGAGTATCACGTAGTCTCCACTCGACTACCAACGCTACGAGTGTGCAGTTGTGATTACATCCTAGCAGCTAGCTGATTCTCTTGGCGTTTGTCTTTTGTGGGTGATGTTGGTATTAAGTGCTAAGCAATTCTTAAGCACGTAATGCGAGAAAAGTCAGAAACTATTTAAACTGATCTGGAATAGATAAGACTGAAGGTAGCCGGATAAACCGCTGTCGGGATTTTCGAAGTCCGTATTCAAGAAGCCCTTATCCCAAAAAGGGCTTTCAAAAGGGAACTGGACTGTTTTTTTCTTCTTGAAGATGTTTCGCTTCTCATACAAGAAGCGTCTTCAGTTCAGAACTTATTGAATAAGAACTGAAACGTCTTCAAGATGACAAACCAGTCCAGTTGCCTTTTGAAAGAAAGCACCTTTGGGACAACCATGACCTGGATGACTGAGAATTTCCATAGACACCGAGGTGACTTAAAAGCTGAATCCTCCGGCGGTCTTCGAAGATTTTCCCCATATTGTTCCTCCGTAGGCCTTGCTCCTTTCCTTCAGTTCGGGGGAAACGGCGTGGGACATTGCTGATCAATTCAGAAGAAAGGATCACCTCCGCCTTTCGCGTTGGAAGAGCCAACCGTTCTCAAGCGGATCAAAATAATTAGAGCAGCGTTTCTAGTCGGAAGATTATAGACCCGGCACAACGGATCATACTACTCGCTAAGATCTGAAGAGGGGGACCCTCCTAATACGGCGAAAAATTTGGTCATACCAGGTCCTACTCAGCGGCTGTTAGCTTGTCGACGTTCCCCGAAATCCTGGGGAGATTTCTCTTTCTCTTCTTGGAGAGAACCTCAGAAACCAGACTTCTTTGGTGGCGCTATCTTCTGTCTCCCCCTCCCCCCCGACTAGATATGAGGTCTTCCATGAACCAACATGGCGGGGAAATGATTCCCGCTGGAGTCCCAAATTGTCACTGATGAGCTTTCACGTCCGCCGGGTGGACGTTAAGGGTGAGATATTTTCTCAGGGCAAAGCTGTGTGGAAGTTTTCGCCATGAGCAATATTTACATCCAAGAACCGCCAACCAACGGCAAGGTGAGAGTCCTTCCGCTCATCTAAGGAAGAGCTTCGATATACCCAGGGCTTAATAACTGCTTCAGGTTGAGTGGGAAGCACTGAACTGCTTCACATCTGCGACGTGACTTAATTTGAAATTAATTGTATGAAATGCCTGCTCGTTGCCCGAATATACCTCGGATGGAATAGTGTGGCTTCAATTCAATATTGTGATACCAGACAGGTTGAATTCAGTGGGGTTCACTACAGAATATAATGTAAAGAATTTAGATTGAAACATCTCCAAGTAGACACTGTTAGGATAATAGCTGTGATAGGACTTAATGCATATTAAAATGAGAGTCAAAGGAATTTTGTTCACTCCAGTGGCAGAAACCGTTTTATTTCCAACAAAATAAAATTTGTAATTTTATGTGACTAAATAATTAAATCTTCAAAGCATTTCAGAGAAATGGAAGTTTGAAAAAGCCACCACATCTATCATACTATTCCTTTTTTTAATTAAAAGAATGGAAAAGGAGTAATGAGAAATAGTAAGCATCAGATGAGCTCATTGACTTCTGTTACTCATCAGTGCTTTGATCAGTTTAGGCTTTTTCATACTGGTTTTTACTATGATAGAGGTGAATTGAAATTACCAATCTTAGTTTTTGTTATCTGTGCCACTTGCAATATTTTCTATACATGATAAAGGATGGTAAGAATCACTTTGGGCACATTTTGGCTAATAGAGAAGTGCTACCAAA
This sequence comes from Laticauda laticaudata, assembly GCA_004320025.1. Classification (NCBI taxonomy): domain Eukaryota; kingdom Metazoa; phylum Chordata; class Lepidosauria; order Squamata; family Elapidae; genus Laticauda; species Laticauda laticaudata. The sequence continues at coordinate 18,954 of BHFT01004516.1, forward strand.
GTTCAGGTGTACCTCAGGTTGCTGCATAGAATTTTAGGGTTCACTGCTAACATTTAAGTACAGGTAACACTAGCATTTTAGCATGGCATCTATACCTCCTTTTGAAATTTAGGAAACCATGCCTTTTGAGACAAACATATTTCCTTTGATGTGCAAAACTAGCTTTTTCGGAGAAAGAATGTGACTAATCGAACAAGCAGGCTGTATTCTGAAGTCATTGATCATATTAGGAAGCAAGCCCACAAATACAATGTATTTTACGTGACAAAAATCTCATGTCTAACAAAAATAAAGCTTTTATTGCGCATCAATGCTTTCTTTGTTTGATTTTGTTATTTTCTGATACACCTATTATATATCAAATGTATGTTATACCTGTATCCTATATAAAGACTTGACCCATCTCTCCGGTCAATACACACTTTTTTGCTTTGCTTGTAGAACATGTGGTTCATGTTGCTAGGGAGCAAAAAATGGCTGCTGATTTGCTTCTGGATCAAATTTAAGGCCATGTAATATCAATAGGAGATGTCATTGCTTATTTTTGTGATTGCTTGTTTTTATTCTGAATAAGCTAAAACTTTTTCATGCAACTGAAAAATGTTTTATGTCTTTGCTAAGAATGTACCAAAATGGTCTAGTCCAGGGTTTGTTAGAGTTTGCGGCAGAAATTTAAGTCCAGAATAAGTCACACAGATGACTTATTCAGCAGGGTTATTAACTTCTTTATAAATATAATAATATGAGCAAGGTTTACAATACCATTTGTAGATTCTTTCAATGTAACATAAGCAAAAACCCAAGCAGCAGCAGCAGCAGCTTACAGCAGATATCAGTTTCCATTTCAATTCTCAGCAAAGCACACAGAGCCAAACCTTACCCAGGCTGTCAGCTCCCATTGGATGGTCTGTTGCCATGCTTATTCATTGGCTGACTTTTTTACTAAGCTCTATTGCATTCATGAATATACTCTAATGCTCCTCCTTTCATAACTGGAATAGACATAAATTAAATTACCTTTAATATTTTTCAGATACTTGTATTTGAAGACCCACATTCACAGTTCCCTCCAAATACCTGGGAATTCCTTTTTATATCTATCCAAAGCAATTGGGTTGGTTCAGCAGTGAAACGACGTAAAATACTTACTGCACAAGCTATTCTTACCATATTTGTATACAAATATACCGTACACAAGAGTATCTGCCTTAGTAGCTCCAGCCTTCTTGCTTCCATACCATTTTCTATTAATTTTGCTGTTGATTTTGTTATATCACATTCTAGAGGACATGTAGTAAATGTATGCTTCAAAAGAGAAATTATGTACTGAGATTGATTAAAAAAACATTGAGACCTGTAATGATAATATAATCATACATTAAATCTATTCTGTAGGTATTATTGAAAACAACAGCTGGAGATATTGATATTGAATTATGGTCAAAAGAAGCTCCCAAAGCATGTCGGAATTTTATTCAGCTTTGTATGGAAGGTAATGACCAAGAAAAATACAGTAGTTCCTAATATAATAATAATTATTATAATAATTATAATAATATAAAATACAGTTCCTATACAATGAAAAGTACTCAATAAGTCTGCTTAATTCTCATACTACTTTTCCATATGTTTTGGGGGAAGAGAAGAAAATTACATTTTTCTTTAATTTCAGAAGTGAAAATTGAAAGTGAAAAAAAGAAAAGAAATTTCTTATTTGTGCTACAAAACAAATCCCAAGGGTGTACAAATAAGAGCTGATAAAATTGTACTGCAGAATTAAAGCTGTCTATATAAAACTAAGCGAAGACTAATCGGTAAATCTAGTATCTACCAATTTACCAAATCTAAATATTTTCATGCCTTCATTAAAAAAAAATATCATTGATTATATAATTTAGAAAACTGCATAGTTTACAAAGAGTTCTTTTAACTTTTCCAATACATAAAATTTATAGAATAACAGAGTTGGAAGCGACTTGAAGGTCATCTTTTCTTTTATGTATACTGAGAGTATTTGCACCAAGACAAATTCCTTTTGTGTCCAATCACACTTGGCCAATAAAGAATTCTATTTTGTTCTATTCTATTCTAGTCCAACCTCCTGCTTAGGCAGGATACCCTACACCACTTCAGACAAATGGTTATCCAATCTTAAAAGCTTCCAGTGTTGTAGCATTTACAATTTCTGGAGGCAAGTTGTTCCAATGATGAATTGTTCTGTCAGGAAATTTCTCCTTAGTTCGAAGTTTCTTCTCTCCGTCATTAGTTTCTACCCATTGCTTCTTGTCCTATCCTCAGGTGCTTTGGAGAATAGCTTGACTCCCTCTTCTTTGTGGCATCTCCTGACATATTGGAACACTGCTATCATGTCACCCCTAGTCCTTCTTTTCATCAGACATACTCAGTTCCAGCAATTGTTCTTTATATGTTTTAGCCTCTAGTCCTCTAATAATCTTTGTTGCTCTTCTCTGCACTCTTTCTAGAGTCTCAACATCTTTTTTTACATTGTGGTAACCCAAACTGGATACAGTATTCCAAGTGTATTAATTAATTAATTTGATATTGACATTTCCTCTGAAATAAATACACACAAATAAAAAGTAAGCCTCCCACCAGTGAAAATGTTGCAATTCCTATAAAGTGGCTTAACACTTATTTTATTTTCAGGCTATTATGACAACACCATATTTCATAGGGTTGTACCTGAATTTATAATACAAGGTGGTGATCCAACTGGTACTGGCTTAGGAGGAGAATCTATCTACGGAGCTCCTTTCAAGGTAACCTTCTGCTTTAGTTAGTTGTTTTTTATCTGTTCTTTTTATTACTATACAAGCACATCTCTTTTTCAATTAGTCCTCTTTTCTCCCCACCCCCTTTGATTTCAATGGTAGAAATTTGGACACAGTAGATGTGGACATATTCTTCTGAAATAGAGCTTAGGTATTGAAATTAGAGGTATATTTTTGGGGGAGGTATTAAAGGATGAGTGTTTTCTAGGTTTTCCCAGAATATGAGTTTATTCATAAAGACTTTAAACAAATAAATGTTATAAATAAAATGCAAGTAGCCCTCACATAATGACAGCAGTTGGGACTGATAACTCATTGCTAAGCAATACGGTCAATTTGGCAACTCAGCTATGTTAAGCTTAGTTGCTCAGCAACTCAGCTTCACTAGGCATTATGATCAATTGAGACATCGTGACTGCGCCAGACTTAAGATATCTGTTCTGGTTTGAGCTTCGGCGACAGACTGAAACCTCGTCTCTGCGAGGCTTCGATCCATGCTCACTGCTGAAGCGCCCCGAGCTGGCTAGTTTCGGGGCTAAGCCACCCCGTAGAGGTGGTGAAGAAGGAGGAGACTGCCTGCAGGATTGAGGAGAGCTGCATCTCTCCTCCCCAGCTGGCCATTTCTCCCTTTCCCAAAGGTGGTTGTAGCGATGGTCAGAAATGGCCACCACAAAGAAGAACTCGACCGGAAAAGAATGTGCAGGAGGAAGATAAGAAGAGACTGGGTCAAACAGCAAAAGCAACAAATAAGGTACTCTGGAATTTAAATTTAATAACATTGTTCCCAAAGAAGATTTTGAAGCTGCGGAAGGAGACGAAGCAAGGGAAAGATTAGGTTTTATTTTTCTTCCCTTCCTTATACTGAGCAAGCTAAGAGACTTAAGCAAGAATGGAAAAAAACCAATTTGACATTAATAGGCATATAAGCTCTGAAAATATAAAGTCAAAGGGAGAATAAGATTTCTGGATATTTAAAGTTTTTAAAAAGCAGGAAAGTGAGAAAAAAAAGAATATAATAGGGCAGGATCTGGAAAAATGGAGAGAAGCTGCCTGGAACTAAGAATGGAACTGTAAGTAAAAAGAACTTTACAGTGAAATTTTAAACAAGATTCCTATCAAAGATGACAATTTTAATTGAAACTTGGGAAGCAAAATAATAGAACCCCAGGAAGAGAAAGTGGAAAAAGAAGCAAGAAGAAAAGCGCTTGGATGACTTGTGGATTACTTGGTGATTTGGTTGCATCTGATGATGACTAAAATTAATGCCGGGTGGTTTTTTAAAAGTTTTTTAAATATGGTAAGCAGCTCTGGCTTTAGAAGAACTGAAAATGGACACTTATAAGAAATGGAAAGAAGATGCCACAAGAAGGGTAGAGGTTCTTTGGCTTCATATTTCAATTCTTAGAAGATGGAGATCTGGAACTATGAGAAAACAACAAGAAACGCTGCGTACAAGAGCATGAGAGTGACAAAGAAGAAGCGCACTGTAATGATCAAATATTATATTTTGGGGGGGAGAAAAGGGGAAAGAGAGTGAAAGGTTTAAACTAGAAAAAAAAGCAACCAAAAAGTTAGAAGAGTGTGAAAGATAAGTATAGATATTAGAAAAGCAACAGAAGAGGGAATTTACAGCATGAGAGAACTTAGAAGTAGAGAGCACGAGAGGTGAAAAAGGGGAGAGAAGAAGAGGGGGAAGAAGGCAAGGAAAAGAGAACTGTAAAAGGACAAACCAAGGAAATGGAGAAAACAGGGAATAAGAGATGGATATAGGAGTTGTAACCGATAAGCTTTGTTTTGAGATAATGGGGTGAAAAATTTAATTGCAAAAAGGGATTCTGCAAAATACATAAGATAGCATTGTATTATGTTACAAACAGCAGAAATAATTTTAGAAAATATTGATTAAAAATGATTGGGATAAAATATTTACGTGTATATGATATGCTTGTAATCATTTAATGTATAAATGGTACGTGAGTGGAGGAATAAATGTGGAACATGTTTTAAATTATTAGTAATTGTATAAAAGAATAGTTAAGTGAGGAAATATGGAAAATAAAAGAATTAATTATGGAAAGTTTTATAAGTGTTCCAAGAAAGGATAAATATTTAATCGAAAGGAAATGTTTAGAAAGATGTTAAGATTTTAGTGAATATTTGTAATGATAGACATTGAATTGGAATGGAATGGGAATGTGTGCCTTTATTGACATTAATATATAATTTTTTCTTTTTAAGATATAGTGTTATATTGTTAAAAATGTCCAAGGCCAAAAATTCGGGAGCTTTGAAGTTATGTTATTACATTTGAATGCTATATACTTGAAAGGTATACATTGAAGCATAAATTTAAGAGTTTGAATGGATAAAATTAAAAGATATAAAGGTGTCATACTCCAATTGATAACTACAGGGAAAAATTTGTTTAATAAGAAAAGATAATATGAAATTGAAACAGGACAAAGTATAAATACAATGATTTGAATTGAGATAGATAATTAAAATAAAGTTGAGGAAATTAAAAGAGGGGAAAAACTATGTAAAAAATATAAAACGGTAATAAGATATGGAATAGAATATAAAAATGAGCATGAAATTGAATTTGGTATCTGTATGAAGAAGTGATAACCTGGGACCATGCTACTTTCAAAAAAGATGTTTTATTTGTATTTTGTTTTTGTGAAAACCCAAAATTTTTGTGAAAATTTTCCAAAAAAATAAAAAAGATATCTGTTCCATTGCAGTTGTTAAGTAGAATATCACTGACTGAGACTTGTGCCACTGCCAACTTCTCCACTGACTTTATTTGTCAGAAGCCATGAGCTTGCAAATGGTGATTAACTGAACCACGATATGCTGTAACTGTTGTAAATGTGTGTCTGTTACAAAGTGCCTGAATCATGTGATCATGTGACTGTGGAGATGCTACAATGATTGTAAGTTCAAGGACTAATTATATGTCTGCATTTTAAGTATAAGTTTGAGCCATCATTAATCAGGGTAGTCGTTAACTGAGGACTGCCAATTTATTTGTTCAGGTGTTGGTGGGAAATATGGTATGCCTTTTGTTCTCATTTTGGATTTCATCCTATATGCATCAGTCAAAATGAATGGCAGGCAATTGTGCACTAATTCTTCTTTGTCATAATTTATAGGATGAATTCCATTCGCGGTTGCGTTTTATTCGACGAGGACTCGTTGCCATGGCAAATGCCGGGCCTCACGACAATGGCAGCCAGTTCTTTTTTACTTTGGGCCGTGCGGATGAACTCAACAACAAACACACTATCTTTGGAAAGGTTTTGAAAACTTCTATTCAAATGATATTTACCGTCTGCAAAGATTTGTTTATACTGACATTATTTTATTTGTGAGAACTAAAAAGTGACAGGAAAAGCTTTCAAATGGTTTGGATACGATATTTGATGAAAAGTTATGGATAAACATAGACTGCAATATAAATAACTATATGTCATGAAGGATAAAAAAAAGTGCATAAGCTATGAAAAAAGGAGCAGTAAAGTGATAAGTAGAAATAATTGGGTTGCTGTTAGTTCTTTGCTGTGGTAGATCACTTCCTGGTTCAGATGCAGCAAGTTGTACCTTGTAACCTCTCCATGGTGAGAGAATTGATTAAAACTAGCAGGATCAGCCACCTTATGCATTTTGATGGATTCCAATGGACACTTTCAAATTTTACAGCTATTTGGCAAAAATTATTCCATCAGTCACCTGGTCAATCTCTGGAAGTGAGGATGGCCAGATTATTTAGCATGGCTACTTCAGTCTTAAGGATTAACTTGTTAACAAATGAATTCTTGTGGATAGAATACCAGTAGAGATACTGAATATGACTCAACATTGATGAAAGCCCATGTTTAAACTTCTACAGTGGCAGTACAGCAAAGATTTCTCTGTTCTTACAGTGGGTGTTCAATATTTTTATTTAACATGATCTGTTCCATACTGGAGAAGAGTGACCTTGGTAATCTGGTTAGAGGCTTTGAAAATATTTTATGCAACACTTTATGTATAAATTCTTTCATATTCACCGTAGTTTTGATTCGGCTTGAGTGGGATCTGGTGAATTGATTGGGGTAATATCTTGAACCATTAGCTGGTATTCACTGTTGTTGATGCCCAGGAAATTGATAAAATGCCCTTCAGTATAAATTGCACCACTTAAGAATTGAATCCATGGCCCTTCTATCTTCTAAGGAATTAACTGGGACGTTATCCATGTTCCTTTCTGTGCAGTGGGAGGGAGGAACTGCTATTAATTTGATATTTTTAATTCTGTATTTTGTGGATTTGTTACTATTGTAATCACAAGTTGTTTGGAATGTGCCAATGTAGAAATAATAGTAATAAATACATACAGTGATATTTTTAAATTAAAATGTGTTTTGAACATAATTTGTGAAAAGGTAGCTTTTAAAAAGGTCCTTCTAATTTGGCAGATCACTGGAGATACTATATATAATATGTTGCGACTTTCAGAAGTTGAAATTGGCATGGATGAAAGACCAGTCAATCCATATAAAATAACAAGCACAGAGGTAAGAATAAGATTATTTGTAATAGATCTAAATATATATTTCTCTTCTGTCAATGCTATTAAAATGAAATGAGATATTTTCTTATACTTTGCTTTAATATTAGAAAAAATTGAAAATTCAACTTGTATACCATGAGTATGTTACCATTTTTGACCCAAGTGCCGATCTTGACATCCCTTTCTGATGTATTGCACGGTCAGTGGTGCAATTCTACCGGTTCAGCCCAATTCTGGCGTACCAGTAGCACTGAAGATCAGCGGAGACCGAACCGGTTCTCTCTGATGAGCGCTGTTGGGCCCACCTGCCTGCCAGGCTGCCATACTGACCTTTATTCCCTGCTTTAGAAGCGCAGCTGCTTTGGGCGGCACAGCAGATTGCCGTGTGTCAGCTTCTTAAGCGACAGGGAGAGTGCAGGATTGCAGGAGGTGAGTAGGAAAGTGTGCATTTGGCACGTGTGCAAAGTGTATGTGCGCATGCAAAGCGCGCCCACCAACCCACACCCACCGAACCAATGGTAAACTACTTTGAAACTTACTACTGTGCACAGTTTTTACTTAACTACCTCAATTGGGACCAGCAACTTTGTTATTAAAATAGTTGCTAAGTGAAACTTGATTGTGGTTATAATCTTATTTTAGCTTTTCTTTGCTTTACAAACCTATAAAGGTCTTCAATACAGAGATAGGTTGTAAAGTTACTTTTTCATTACTGTCATAACTGAATAATCACTAAATAAGGCAGTCACAAAATAAGGATTACCTGTAGTTAATAAAAAGCAGAAGCTACTGATACTACTTGCTAACACATAATCAAGGCAATTCTAGGAGATATTCACAGGTGTTTAATTTGAATTATTATTTTTCTTAAAATAAGAAAAAGCCAGGAATGAAACCCTTGGTTTGCCTAGATTTTGTATATTTGATCACAGTTGCTTGCCCAAGACATTCAAGTTATAGGTTCAGAACTGAAAATTAATTTCATATCAATGATATCAAATTATAGAAATCTCAAGAAGTTTCATGCACAGTGGTGTACATGAAAAAGTGTGAATCCTTTCAAATTTTCAATATTTCAGTATTTCTGCATAAATATCTTTAAAAGTGTGGTCTGTTTTTTACATAAGCCCTAAAACTAGATAACAAGGACCAAATTAAGCAAATGAGTCAAAAACATTATATTTGTTCATTGATTTATTGAGGAAAATGATCCAAATTATGAATTCATATGAAAATTAGAATCAGATGTTTTGATCAATGGGATGATAATTAAGTTTGAGTGTGGGGGGTTCTTCCTTATTAAAAGAACAGACTTCTGGATGTTCACTATCGAAATGTGATTTTTACAACACAGGTATGTGGAAGTATGTCATGGCTTGAACAAAGGAGATTTCTAAGGATGTCTGAAAAATAAATTGTTGATGTTTTTAACAGGCTGGGAAAAACTATTTTCAAAGAGTATGGACTCCGCTAGTCCAATATCAGGCAGATCCTGTGCAAACAGAGGCAATCAATGGCATTGTTATCCTTTCCAGGAGATCAATCAAGATCACACCAAGAACAAGGCTTGTTATACTCCAGGAGGCCTCAAAGAAGCCCAGTATAATGTCTAAGGGTATAAAGGCCTCTCTTGCATTGGTGAATGTCCATGTTCATGAAACCATCAGAAAAACACTGAACAACAATGGTGTGCCTGGCAGGGTTGGAAGGAGAAAGCCACTTCTATCCAAAAGAACATTGCTCCCCATCTTCGGTTTGCAACAGACCACCTAGATAAGTCAAAGACTGTTTGAACAACATTCTATGGACAGATGAGATCCAAATAGACTAGTAATTGAATGAAAAGCTTTATGTTTGTTCAAAAACAAACACTGCATTCGAGCATAACAGCCTTATCCAAGCTGTGAAATGTGGTGTTAGGATCTTGGTTTGGTCCTGCTTTGCTATTTCAGGACCAGGAGTGCTTGCCATTATTGATGGAATGATACATTCTGAATTATATCAGCAAATTTAGGGTTTACCCGTACATAGGGTAAAACTTGAAGATCAAGAGAAGTGGATCATACAGCAAGTCAATGATCCAAAACACACAAGTTTTATAAACAAAGAGTGATTAAAGCAGAAAAATGTTTTGGAATGTTTAAGACATTCCCATAATCCTATAGAAATGTGGAAGGATCTGAAGTAGACATTTCATGCACAGAAGCTCACCAACATCCCAAAGTTGAATCTCTTCTATAGGGAGGAATGAACTCAAACTCCTTCAAGCAAATGTATTTGACTGATCAACAGTTATAGGAAACATTTAGTTGAAATTATTGCTGTACAAGAAGATCACATTAGTTACTGAATCCAAAGGTTCATATACTGTATTTGGGCAAATACAAATTTGTGGCTATGATATATTTTTCTCAATAACCATTAATAGGTATAATGATTTTGGCTCATTTGTTTAATTGGTTCTCTTTATCTGGTTTTAGGACCTGTGTGAAGAACATATCACCATTTAGGTCATGGAACTTTTCTGTTAAGTTTTCATATTTCTTAACTGATGGATATTTCAAACATTTGTTTGATTGATTTCCAATAATAACTGGCATATAACTAATTGGCCCATTGTTAGTTAATGCTGTTACCTAAAGTATATAATCTTCAACTAAGCTAGATTTAGTTATGTTCAGGAAGCCTAATTATACTTCCTAACCATTTCTAGATTGCAGTGTTTGGGTGCTTATGAAATATTTTTCAAAATAGAAGGTCTTAAAAGATTAATAAAACATTTGTTTTAGGTTTTATTTAATCCTTTTGATGATATAATTCCAAGGACGAGTAAAAAGCTGAAGAATGAGAAACCAGTGGAAGAAGTTGAAAAGACAAAATCAAAGGGCACAAAGTAAGAACAGTTTATTTATTTATTTCCTTCAAACCCAGTCATAGTTTACTACATACAGATTAGGATTTGATTCATGCCTTGACACTGAATTATATTCAAATAATAGTTGTGTAAAAGATAATGAACAGAATCCAGTTGTATGCTTTCTTGAGTGGAACATTGCACCCTGCTTATGCTGTAGTCTCTTATACATCGTCAAACTGTGTTCTAAGTAAGATTTTAAGGATACTTGACAAAGTACAGCAAGAAGAAAATCCTATTGTAGAGGTTGGCTAGGATTATGTGAGATTTCAACAGGAAAATTAAATTCTGTAAACTTTTGAAGTGGCAATAATATTCAAAAGAATTCTGGATTTTTATGTGCTCTACTGTTAAATGAAGGTACCTCTTTTTTCTATTTGAAGAAATTTTAGCCTGCTTTCATTTGGAGAAGAAGCTGAGGAGGAACAAGTAGAAGTCAACAAAGTTAGTCAGGTATAATTTCAAGCTAACTACCTATATACTAGGAATCTGTTTAATTTTCAACATTGTGAAATTAATGTCCAGATTTGCTTATTAAAGTTTTATTAGTAATTTGAATATATGCTGAGGCCTCAGACTATGGATTTAGATAAAATAATGATAAATAAAAGTAATAATATATCTTGATAGTATATTAGTAAGTCTTACTAGTAGAAATTATACAGATCTGGACTTGAAGATTACCTATTCTTACCCTAAAACATAGTAAATTGTGCTTAATAGCAATTATTTCTCTGAAAGTTTGTAGATATGCATCTTCAGCCAAAAGTAAAAAGATGAGAAGGTTGTAGGGAGACTTGTATTGTTTGTGATGAGTGCATTTGCCTTCTCTTAATGTCTTACCAGAGCTAGGGATTCTTCTTGGACTTAGCATTGTTCTGAGAAATTTAGGTGCTACTGTTGCCAGGAGTGCTTTTTATCAATCTTGGCAGTCAGTTCAATTATTGAATGTATAGAGAGAATGATGGAAAAGGATGGTTTTCAGATTAGTTGCCTTTAAGTTGCCTTTTGTTGGGCTGTCTTTGAAAACTGTCTAGCAAATTGAATTGGTCTAGCAAATCGACAGTGATAGCTAACCTTTTCCGGACAGAGTGCCAATGCGTGTGTATGCCTGAACGCCAAAATGCAATGCATGTGCCACCTGCCCGCACACCCCCTTCCCCCCGCACATGCGCAGCAAATATCCAACAACCAGCAAGCCGGCGGGAGTTGCTCACATATGTGCAGTGGAGTTGAACTAGGGCAACAGCTTGCATGCCCACAGAGAGGGTGTTATGTGCCACCTGTGGCATGCGTACCATAGGTTCACCATCATGGGTATATGATATACAGGTAACTGCAGGCTATTAATAGAGATAAAATAATTGGATCTGCTTACTTTCAATACACAATTGAAAGTAAGTAAAGATATTGAAAGTTCTGATTACAATTTTACGCACAAAATAATCTGGCACCTGGTATCCAAAAGGTTATTTTTCTTATGTAAAACTCTCAATATATCTATGTGCAATATAAGATAAATTATTTGATTCTTTCCTGCTTCTTTGAAATCCAGGGAGTTTCAAAGGCCAATTTGATAATGGAAACAACACCAAGGTTAGATCTTCCTGCAGAATAAACCCATTTCTCCTTTGTAACAAATATAGGTAGCAGATCTTCATAGTTTTATTTGAATGAACATCTGCAATCAACACAATATATATGACAGTAGCTTTAATAATTAGGATATTGTTTAATGCCTTTGTATGAGTAGCAATGCTCTGTTTTTTTTCATAGAGAAATTTGTGATACAAAAGTGAAGATATTTTCTCATAAACCCATCATTCCATTCTTTTAAAAAACATTTAGAGCATGAAAGGAAAAAGCAAAAGTAGTCATGATTTACTGAAAGATGATCCACACCTGAGTTCTGTTCCTGCCATTGACAGGTAAATAAACTGTGGCTAATTCAAAAATAATTCTGTTTGTTTAAAAGTGTAGAATTTATATTGTGATAAATATGTGAAATTTGGCCTACTTGTTACTGCATTACAAGCCAACCTTTTTTCCACACATTTTAGTACTGCAGCTTTCAGAATTCCCAGCTAGCATGGCCAGTAGCCATGTCTGAATTTCTCTTCACTTAGGGAGGGCTAGGGTTAAGATTAGGAAGGACTGCCATTCATTATTAGGCAATTGCCTATTTACCAAATGTTTATTGTGGATATCATGCAGCTTTGATTGCAACTCTTTAGTTAAACAGCTCCTCTAAACATATATGATATTTATTTATGAAATAGTAATCAGATTGCCTTTGTTTCTACTGGAAAAAAATTAATGAGTTGGGCTAAATGGTACACTAAGTAAAACCTGTACCTAAACCAAAAAAATCATTTAGATTAATGTTACTTTAGAACATGTATTATGAAACAATTACTTACATGTTGCATTTTCTTTCAGTGACAAAGGAAATGAAAGTGATAATTCAGATCAGGTAAGACCTTTACATTTGCTACAATATTTATGGGGCTAATGTCTGTCACCATTCACATCTGGTTACTGTCTCAGCTACTGCTGAAACTTTAGTAATATTTAATTGTCGTCTTAACAAAAAGGTTTCAGTCAGGTAAGTTGGGTAGGAAAATTTTTCCAACCTCATTAGTTCAGTTATATATTTCAGAGATTTGTATGCTGCCAGTTCATCTTAGATATGAGGTGGCTTTTGTGAGTAAACAATAAAACATAACACTATCATCACAAATATAGCCCATCTTTTCAATCCCAGGCCCAACTAGCAGCTGTCACTCCCATCACCTCTTGTTTTGAAAGGTTTTTGAAATAGCACCATCTAAATGCTCTTCTGAAATTACTATCCCGAGGAGATCTGATTTTGGGGGGTAAGTTGTTCCAAAGGCATTCAACAGAGAAGTCTTGTTCATGGATCCCATGTTCTTCATATCTTGAATGCAGAAAAGTTTCTGCACCGTGTCCTTCTCACCAGCGTGTACTGGCTAATTAGATTCTGCATGGAACAAATATAGTAGCCTCTGAGGTAATGAAAACCTGAGTTTAAGGAGCTTTATAAGTGATAATTGTCACCTTGAATTGTACCCAGAAGCCTCCTGGATTTGAAATCAGAAGGCTGTTGCATAGTAGTACTTCTGTCTTGTTTAGATTTGTCATAAGTCTGTTGTATCCCGTCCTTCATAGCCTATAGGTACTGGTTCCTGGTTCCCAGCACAGGGTTACATTCTGAAGTTGTTTAATTTTATCTAGTCCCTCACTGATTTGCACTGAAATAATCTTTATCTAGGATATTTTGTGATTGACTTTCTGAACAACATTTTCCCCCAGAAGATGATCAGATAAGGAAAATGGTTCTCCAAAATAACTGGGTCAAAGGATGAATGAACTCTTGGTGGACCATCATTACCCATTTAGAGCCAATAATATACCATAACTCTTTCTTGTAAAAGAGCCATTCAGCATCTTAGTTGGGGAACACTCAAATGCAGATTGCAGGAGAAGGAGCTGAAAAATGAGAAAGACATTTTCTGATGCAGAATAGCCCAGATGTTGATAATGATACCAATTTTGTGACTGAGAGCCAGCTTTGATAATTCAGCCAAGCAAGTTATGTCAACCATGTGATTTTTTTGACTCCAATAGTGAAAACACTTGATAGAGGAATATACTTTTGATTTTCAGCACAGGATAAAAGCTGATAGCATGTAAAGGCTATATTTATTTTTGGTATGCATCATTGTTCCTAGGTTCTAACCAATTGTTCTTGGATTGTACAGCTGAACTACCTTGTGTAAAGCTTCAGTATCATTCTGGTAGTAGTTGTCCTCTCAGGTAACCCATTTCATTTCCTGTCATGGAATGTAAGATTGATATTAGCCTTCCAAGATAGATAGACAGGAAGCAGGACCAGCTGGACTAATTCTACTTTATTGTAAACTTATATTAACAGAATCTTGCAAGTCAGATAGTACTAATCTTCCACCATCTCTTTTACAGCCTTATAAGTTGTGGAAGTTCCTTTGTAACTTACTTTCTCAGTAATTGTGCAGCTGTGGGCTATGTCCTCTTATCTGATAATTCCTTAGGCACCACTGCTTCCACCTCTCCTCCCATGTGAGATCATTCCCACAAAGCATTACAGTGCTTCCACTTAGACGTTGTTTGAGACTAGATGCCTTCCAGGATTAGGAATTTTAAATTGCCAACCAAAAATGTTTTTATTTTACATTTGGAGACAAAATATATTTGCATCACTTGTTTTTGCACTGAATAATGTTTGGTATTAAATTTTAAAATGTCCTTGATGGTAAATTCATATATACTTTACAGAGGTGATAAGTATTTAAGGATATAAATAATATTTAGATTTGTTAATTTCTAGTGAAAAATATAGAATACTTTATTTTAGCTTCTGTATGGATCTCAGTGAGCAAATTCACTTGGCTTCCTTGCCTTTTGAGAACCCACAAGCAAAGAAACATAATTTCTTTTGGAAATGATAGCTCTTTGGATACATGCATCTTTTGGAGCTGAGAGTGTTGCAGTTTTTACTTGCCCATAGCATAATAACTGTGTAGGAAAGCTATGCTGTGGTATAGTTTTTAGAGATTGCTTGTGACAGTGGCACACTATCTTGAGCATTTTTATCATTGGTGCCAAAAATATATTTCATTTAGGTACAAACCTAATTATTTGAGAGAAAAAAAAACTTTAAAAGGGTTCCCCATTTTTATATTTTGGGGACTTTCATATCTCTATAAATAACTTACTCTTTTAGAAATATGCTTTTCTAACACAGTGGTCACAAGAAATAATATTTTTTGAATTGAAACTGAGCAGTTCAGTTGTATAAACTAAAATGTATGAATGTCTTAATAACCTGCCCAGGATGAAGAGGAGGGATATTGTGATGAAGATGATGGTCTTGATAATGAAGAAAAGAATCAGATGAAAAAACGAGTTATGGAGAAGTTAAAGAAAAATACTGATGTACCTGTTAAAAATATTACAGAAGGAGAGCAAAAGCAGAAGAGCAGCCGTAGGTGAGTAATGCATATCTTTAAAAAAACAAACCATTTTTTTATTTTTTAGACAAACATACACAAACACAACATAAAAACATCAAGCCATCTTCCACTTATGTACATACAGTGTGTCGGTTGGTTGCAAATTGTTTTGTACATTCACTCCATCGTCCTCACTTACAATTACTTGTATATATTCTCATATTATCAATCAAATATTCCTAAATATATTATTATCATTGTTACTCAATCATTTGACTATGCGATATTCATTCATATTATGCAAGATACTCCATATTTTTAAATTGATTTATAGTAATTCATATTATCATCCTAAATCCATCCCATAATTATAATATGATAATACATCTTTATATATTCTATATAGTTCTATTTCTAAGTTTACCATATTTCATTACCATATTTTAATTTTCGTAACCATTGGATAAAACAAATTCCTAAAATCCTTATACAATTGTTTATCTTCTTGTTTCCTGCTAAATTTCAAATTGTCAAGTTTACTCATATTCAAACACATTCTATTATTTTCTTGATAAACTTCCTCTCCTGCATTGATATTTTCTCATTTTTCAATTTGTGTGCAACATACAATCCTAGCCACTGTTAATACATTTACAATAAAATATTTCAATTCCCTACTATATGTTTTAGGTTAAAATTCCCAATTAAAAATATTTCTGGTTTCAAGTCTATGTTTTTTTTGTCATATTTTTTTCAAACCAATGTGTGGGATTTTAGTCAATATCTTTTTAGGCAATTCCGCACTACATCCCCCACATATGGTAATCATGAACCAGGTGTCTGATGACATTTAACATTTTTTCAGATTTGTTCTTTGAACATTGCTGCTATTCTTGTTGGGGTAAGTGCCACCTGTAAAACATCTTATACAAGTTTTCTTTATATGCTTTCACATTGTCATTTTATAATTTGGAGACCACCAATTTTTTGCCCATTTCTCTAAAAGACAGCAATAAATTTTGCGCATTTCCCATATCCAAAATTTTTCCCCAAGCAATCATTGTTTCTTTAACTTGTTTTTCTAGCTTAATTTCTAATAATATCCATACAGTTTTTTAATCATCTTATCATCAGTACCTGTCAAAATCTTATCTAAGTCAGTCAGTTTATTATAAAAACCTTCTGTTTTGGAAATCTTTTATCATATCTAGAGCGTATTTGCGCATATGAAAACCAATTCATCTTTATATCTTGTTCTTCTCTTCTAGTTTTTGCAAGATTTAAGTTTATCCTTTTCCATTCACATATTTTCAGCCATATGCTAAGCTGTTTGTTCCTTTTTATATGTTATAGGATAAGAAAATGCTTCAATAATTGATAGCCAGACTGGAATTTTCAAATAGCAGTGCCTTTTAGTCTCCTAGTTTAACAACAAAGCCTCACGGATACAATGTCTTCTAAAATACCCCTGTACTTTAGTTCCCTTGTATCATAAGAAGGCGTGCCAACCCAGCAACAAATCATGTCCTTCTAATGTCAGCAATCTAGTATTTCTTAATGTTATCCATTCCTTAACCCACATCAGATTTGTAGCTTGATGGTATAACTCCCAATTAGGCAGGCCAAATCCTTCTCTTATTCTAGCTTCTTGCAACCGTTTTAATTTTATTCTCGCTTTCTTTCCCTACCATATATACTTCAGCACTATTTCATTTAAATCTTCAAAATAGTCTTTCCCTAACCTAATTGGAATTGTTTGAAACAGATATAAACTTCTTGGTAATATATTCATATTATTAATGATAACTGTAAATTTTCCCATTTCGCCAAGTCTGTCGCAATCTGTTGTTTGAGTTTAACATAGTTATTTTCTTTAAGTGTGCTACACCTCGCTGTCAAATGTATCCCCAAGTACTTAGCCTTATTTGTGACCTGGATTTTCAAAACATTCACCAATTTTGTCTTAATAACATGTTCTTGGTCAAAATATTCATTTTATCTTTATTTTCAAACTAGCTACTTTTCCATATGCCTCTATATTTTCTATCAATTTAAATGCTGTTACAGTCTATTCAATAATTGTGAGACATGGGAAATGGAAAAAACAATTTCAAGATAAAATCAAAACACTTGTGAATGGCATGTTATCAAGAGATGGCTTTGGAAAAGCTGATTCAATTTTTTATTAATTTCAGTGAATCAAAGCATGTGGCAAAAGAAAGTATGAATAGAACTTTGGTGGGAGATTCTGCTGAAATTTTGTCAAATGTCTGAGAGCTATCAAAAGTTTTAAAGTTAAATAATCAAAGACAATTTTGAAAGTTAAATACATTCTTGGAGTAAGACTTCATATGTGAAATAATATTGCTTTTATAGTAATTTTGATATAATTTTTATGTTCATTTGCCAAAATTGCTCATTTAGTGCTATACGTATGAGTTTTGTTTGTTGAGAATTGGGATTCTAGCGAGACAACGAAACTTGCTTTTTACCTAATAGAAGAGAATACCACAATAAATCTGGCCATTTAATTTTATATATACTGTTCTGCAAAGAAACAGACTGAATGGCTTTTTCCCCAGGAGGATGCTTTGGTTGCATTCTAGATTGAAGAGATTTAACTTTCACGACCTTGCATTGGATTTTGATTTATCTTTACAAAATAAATAATTTCTTTTTAAGATCCTGTTTCAAATCCACCTTTTGGTATCCCTCTTATATGTGATGTCATAGAATTATAGCATTGGAAGGGACCTTGAAGATCTTCTGGTCCAAACCCTTGCCAAGGACAGAATTCCTCAACTCCATCTTGGATAAATCTTTGGTTGTCCAGTCTTTTCTCCTCAATTCAGGGATCACATGTTCAAAAAGAATGTGGCAAAGATCATTTTGTTTCCTGTCACACTCATTTCTTTTTCATTGTAGAAACCTAGGGTAAAATAGATTTTTCCAGTCATAAAACAAATGTTGTAGATATTCATAAAATATATTTAAAATGTTGTGATTGTGAAAAAAATATTAGAACACGTAATTAGAATCTTCCTTTTTAAGTAATCACCTATCAAAGCTTTTAGTTGGATTGTTGACCTGTAGATGGAGCTCACGTGTCATGTATTTATGGACAGCCACTGGCTTCATTTTTTAAAATTTGGTTTAATTTAATTTAAATTAATTTTACTGATTGTTGATATAACAGTCTC
Source organism: Laticauda laticaudata (assembly GCA_004320025.1). Lineage (NCBI taxonomy): Eukaryota > Metazoa > Chordata > Lepidosauria > Squamata > Elapidae > Laticauda > Laticauda laticaudata. Next base: position 37,427 of record BHFT01004516.1, read on the forward strand.
AACTTTAAGGATATAACAGTAGAGGCATGCTAATTATGAGCCATAGATGGCAAATAGGGAATAAATCTTTTTTATAGTATAGAAACTGTAAAGATACAGTCTTTCTACAGAGAAAAATAAAATTCAGAAAATATATGATCATTAATTATGGCAAATTAATTATGGCAACCAAACTGTAATGATTAAAACTAATTAATAAGCTTTAATTGAAAGTAGATGATAATTCATTTTTAATAAAACCGAGACAGCAGATTATTTAGAAGCTATTTTCATTTGCATGTCTCGTAAAAGAAGCTTTTGAATAATTATTGTTACTTCTTCAGTATTTCCAAAAGTCACATTTTGAAATAAATTATTTAAAAATCGTATTATGTATTTCTAGAACTTGATTGAAAATAGTAGGGAAGAATCCACTGTAATGGTTTTACTTCATTTCCTCAAGATGACAAGCAGTAACTTGCTTTCCAGTAATACCTCTCCATAATGGTATAAATTTTGACCCTTTCCACAAGAGAAGCAGTGAATAACAGTGTTTTGTCTCATCTCACAGAATCCATCATACCAAATTCAGTGGAAGTTGATTTTTTTTAGATCAATTTAATTTGAAATGGCAGTCTTATGCACCAGTCATTCTTCTGGTAACAGAGTCTATATGCTAACATGTCTTGTGTACATCAGTATATTCTTTTATCTCTTCTCACTGCCCATTTTAGGGAGAAAAATGTTTGCTTTCCGTTTTTACATATTATGCATCATTTTATTTATCTCATTCATGTTTTTCTTTATTTGCTATTTTGTAAGCTAAAAAGACCGAATGTTATCGCCATTACCCACATGACTTTGATCACATGTGCTGCTCCTTTCTGTACCTTTTTCATTTGTGGTATTCTTGTTGAGATGTATAAACTATATTACATATTTTAAGAGTGGGTAGTTTTTTGTAGCGGGCAGCTAAGATAAAGTATTGCTTTGTTTGAACATCACTACATTAGATCCTTTCTAATATGGATTTTATTTTTGTTGGAGAAATTAAGCTATGATTTTGTGATTAACTAATTAAATTATTTTTTATTTGCTGATGCTATATTTGCAGAAAACTGTGAGCTAGTAAATGCTGCAACTTTTTATTTTATTTATTATTTGAATAAAATAATAGATTGTTGTATTCATACCCATTGTCGAGGAAATTTGATAAATAATTACATTTGATACAAAATGAATGAATGAATGAATAAATAAATAAATAAATAAATTCATATTTTAGAATATTAGATTTTAGCATCTCATGAGAATTGTTAAATGTTGAAGGAGTATGACATGGGAAGAACTGCTTTTGGTCTACATTTTTGCCCAAAATCTAATTACATTAAATTTTAAAAAATGAACTTTTCCTCTAATCTCTAAAACACAGAGAGGGATATTGATTATTCAAAACAAATGGATCCAACATTATTTGAACTATGGAAGTTTAAGCAAATGAGACCTGTAAAGTTACTTGACTTTATTCCTCTTTATTGCCCTTTTTTACAATGAATTGTCAGACCTTGATTTCAGTCAGCATTTTAATTCACATTAAGCAGAACAGCCTTGGCCTGAGCTCTCCATCATATAATAAAGTCATATTTACTACTGTAGTCAGTAATCTGTTTCAGGGTTTTTATTTATACATGCCATAAATCTTCAAATGAGATGCTTAGGAATTTGTCAGTATATATATAAAACATCTCTTTTTGAACTGTTAAAAGATTCATTTCTTTTTTCTGGGATTGAATGGTTTCTGAAGGAGTAATACAAATCTATAAAAGAATACAGCTTATTTAATGTTTAAAAAGAGATCCTATTTATGTACTCAAAGCACCTTTTTGGAAAATTTTGCACAGCCATATCAGTTGTACTTGTGTTTTTACAGAACAGTTTGTGGAAAACTTCTTAAACAAATTAAGTGATTTATGTATTTAGACATACGTGTTGATGAGTTAAGAATAAGTTAATTTCAAAAGCAGCTGTTGTGTACTTGATTTGCTGGATATGTCTGCCAGGATATGCTATTGCCAAAGTCAAAAGATCCCTAAACATATGTGTTTCAGAATATGGTTTGAATTCAATAAAATGAATTCAACTAATTCAATTCCAGACATATGTCTTAATGTTTTTTTAATGTATGCTTCTTTGAGTTCAGTAGAAGCAAGACATGGATGTGCTTTTACAAAATATATAACTAGTTTATTTTGTTTGATGCCCATTCTTCCCCTGGGTCTTGGTTATTTATAGGTGACTTAATTCCTAGGCAATTTCTTGGCTGGAGTATCCTTTTATTTCCAACTCTTTATTGACTGAAACAGGGCCTCAGTAATTCTGTTTTATTATGTCCTACAGTTTTCCTGTCCTGATTTGTTTGCCTAGACTTTATGCCTCTTATTGCAGTCTTTAGATCTTTAAATAAAGCAAAACAAACAAAATCCTAACATAATAGAAAAGTTCCATTAACACTGACCTATACTATTGCAGGACATTCTAAGGGGAAGAAATCATCATACACCATAATTGCTGACCCATAAAAAGGAATCTTTTGATATATTTTCTTTCTTTTTAGTTTATATATTTTCTTTAATTTTAATCATCAAGCTTTTCCTATCTAATTTTATAATTCTTCCAGTACATTGCTTTTCCATATATTTCCATACATTTTACTAAGCTATGAAACATGTTTCAAACAACAGTTATGAAATGGCTATTTCTTTTAATGATTAATCTTTTTTTTTTACCCAGTGTTCTATATTGTTTGGAGTGAAATCCCTGTACGAGAATTTCAGAGAGAAAATATTCTGCAGACATGTCTTGTTGATAGCTAAACTCACTCAGGCTGTAATTGATATAAACAAATGTATGAGCAATTTGTCCATTGAGTTGAAACAATTCATACACATGAACAAAATGGACTATGGAGATTTATACTGTGTGCTTCAATATTATTTAGTTATGTTGTACTTTTGAAAATAGATAGAAAAGTATTGAAATACAACAAGCCTTTGTAAACCGCAAAGATTAGAAGGTGTGAAGAGATTGGTTAGTGAACTGTAAGAATCTGGAGTTAAAGGTTCTTTTGTCTTCAAATGATTACACAATTTCCGAGTTTGAAAATGGTCTTCTCAGTACAATGTACTATTAATATCTAGAGAAGAAATGTTGAAATGCACAGAAGAATTCTTGGTGCCCTATATAAAGAAGTGGTAGGAAGAGGAGAATTATTTCCTGAATAATCATAAATGTTGGCAGATTTAAGTCTAGTGGTTAAGCACCAAAACGAGAAAACAGGAGACTGTAAATTCTAATCCTGCTTTCAGTATGAAAGCTGGCTGAGTGATTTTGGGCCAGCTACTCTTTCTCAGGTCAACTCACCTCACCCAGTTGTTGTGGAGAAAATAGAAGGAAGAAGGAACATCAGGTTTCCATTAATACTTTTATTTAAAAAAACTAGGTTGTTTTATAAAAGGTTTTTTCATATTGCCCAATTCCACTATTAATTTCCAGTGGTCATTTCCATCTCAAAACATTTGATCAAGCATAAATACACACAAAAACAGGACAGCCTTATATATTTAATTTATAGGATTATCAACCTACTTTGTTTGGTTTATGTTTGGGAATATTTTATCAAATTCATGTTTGTGGGCTGATTACATTTACAAAACAGGACAGTGTTGTTTTTTCATTTTCACTCTGTAAAGTCACTAGCTATGTTTTTGAGGTGTTTATTATTTCAATTTATTTAAAAATCTGAGCTAGGTACTTATTGCTACAACAGTATGTGATACTTTTGCTAGATCTATAGTAGGCTGATTGCTAATTTTTTAAAAATGATTGGCATTTGATCATAAACTCATTTTGGAATAGTTCTTTCAAAATAGTTCTTTCACAACTTTGGGAGGGACATACATGGGGAGAAGAGAGAGGAAGGGGACGCCCAGCCAATAACCCTGATGATTAATGGGCTGATAGATGCTACCAGTAGATTGCTTTCACATCCACTGCTATAAATCCCGTATATGCCATAATCCTATGCACATAATAATGACTTTATTATCCTTTCAATATATAAAAAGGAAGGTAGGTGCATCCTCATTAATTATTGCCTAATCTTCTCTCAGTAATTGGCAAATTATATGTCAAATTTGTATATTATAAAATGCTGGGTTGTTGCATTCTGAGTACCTAGTTGCCCCAGTGCATTGTTCCCACTATTACAGTATATTAGCAATATTGTTGAGTATTTTGCTGTTAGACTTTCAGCCATGATCTCTTGCTTATTGCCTCATATCTTTTCTTTTATATGCAAATGCTATAGCCATTCTCTATTACCATTAAATGCTGAACTGTATAGTTTCTTAGTGAGCAATCATCATATTGCAATAGAAAATACGTTGAAATAAATTATTAAAAACACACAAAAATTTGGATATTTTCCAGAAAGCTCCCAATCCCTCAGCTCGGGGATGATTAATGGAAAAATGATCTAGTAGATAAAAGCCTTCAAATAATTAAGCATTTATTTTCGAGTACTACCTGCTGAGAAATCAAGTCAGAGAATTATCTGTAAGGGCCCAAGAAGCATCTCTAGCTATTTCCAAATTTACAACTTGGCAGGGGAATTATTTTGTCTCAGCTGCCATTAAATTATTCAAGGTCAAAGTTTTTGGCTATGTTACATTATAGAACTGAATTTGCATTTCTAAGAACGTCAACCTTGAATTCCATACAGTCTAAATTTTTAATAACAATAGCATGCATCCTGCATTTAACGTCTAGTGTTCCAATATTATTAGAATTGGGCTGCATTTTTTGAGGATCACACAAGATTATGCTGCTTAAGGTCTTGGGCAGGGCAAGTCCTTTGGAAGGGGGCTCTTTGGTTCATCTTATCTCGAACAAAAGATTTGAATCCACTCAGTGAAGACAAATTGACCAAGGTCTATTGTACTTGGTCAAAATAACCCTAACTTATCCTAAGCTCCAATAATTCTTTTGCAGACTTTAAGCAGGGGATCTTGGGCTTAGACATTCAGGTGGATATTGGTAACCTTTTCTATTGTTGTTATAGTAGAATTAAATACCCCCCCGCTTTTTTTGTAGGGATTCTCCCTAATTATTTTTTTCAAGATCATACATGCTCTGCCCCAAGAGGCTTTGTATGACCCAAATCGACGCCATCAGTACGATAACTGGAAGTTTTTATAATCTTCTATATGAAAATCATACTTGTATATGTTCATGCATAGAGGTTGTATCTGATACTGCCTTATTAAAATTCCCACTATATTTAAACTGGCAATCAGAATTAATAACCCAAATTATTAGGAAATTTTAATTTCCCTCATGATGATGAAATCATTGTTTTTCTTTTAAATTACTAATTTTTAGATGTGTGAATGGCAATGGCAAATTTTCTATCTGTAGCATTAGGCTATAGAAATCAACTGGTGTCTCCCTCACTGGTATTATTGATTTGGTTTTATGTTATTTTTATGCATGTATTTTAATTGCATATGCTTTAATGGATGTTGGTTTGGACTGTAAAGCAATACATTATAATCAATTGTTTGTGATAAGTGCTTGGCTCAGTCAAATATAATCCTAGGTTGATGCTTGTCCCTTTTTGTACAGAGTCAATGTTTGCCTTCGTAAATACACAGTCTAGGTTTTAAGGTGTAATCTCCCGCAGTAGACATTGTTCAACAGAAGAATAAACTGGTAGAATCTCTCTTCTTTTGAGATTTTGAAAAAGATGTTTAGATATCGGTTAGAAATACTTTAGTTAGAGGATGCCCATGATTGAGAAGATCAAGAAGGTTCTTTCCTACAGTAATTCAAATAACATAAATATTGGGTCGATGATTTATTTATATAAATTGTACTCCTTTATTGTTTTTACAAATAACTCAAGACAATGAACATATTCCCCATACACCCTTTTCCTATTTTCCTCACCCATCTGACTTTCATGGCTAAGGCAGGTAGCCAAGGCATGAACTCTCCCATTTTCTAGTTTGGTGGCTTAATTACTATAACAGTCATATTTTTAAAAGTCTGTTATAGTAGTTTTAACTATGTCAAATAGTGGATTCTCTGATAGCCTTTACAGATTGGCTTACTGCTGTAAAGGCTTAGTCTTGAGGCTTTTCCAGTTATCTCCTGGGATATTGTTTTAAGTATTTGGCTATTCACTTGCTTGTCCAGTATCCAGTAGGTGGTGAGAGAAGCAGTGTTGACACAGTGCCAAGAGCTGATACTCTATTAAATGGGCACAAAAGTTCTCAAGAAAACATCTCAGGTCAATAGTAGCCTCAATTAAATGCCATAAAATGTTTGTACTAACCTGTTTTGTAAGTATGCTGCAGATTTTTAGAGATTTTAGAATATTAAACCAGATTTAAGTAATGCTTTAAGCCATTGTTTGCTTAAGCATGATTTATTGAATAGACAAGCTGGTTGGCTCATTCAGCATGCTAAGCCAAAATGAAACAAGCCACAGTATGACTCAGTGTACCATGTGACCTAAGTCTTATTCTTTTAGTTAAGTGCTGCATACAAGATTTCTGACATAGCTGTTTTTTTGATGTTGAAAATCCCTGAAGTAAATCACAGAATAAACATATACAAACATATGTCACTTAGATGTTCAAGAAATTTACAGCTACCTATGAGTTCTCTGTCTGAAACGCTGTGAAATATCAGTTAATTACAAGTTACTGCATATAGAGATGTTTCTTAAATAGACATAACTTAAACAGGCAAACAATTTGTGTGACAAGCAATACCATTTTTCCTTGGTGCACCAATCACCGCTGCATAATTTAATTTTAATGTTTCTAACTTTATTCAAAATATAATGGGAACCTATTTATTCTATTATAGGAGTTCTTAGACATCTATTATTGCTTGCAGTTATGATTAATTTTATTTGCATGTAGGCACTTGTCTTTAGTTATCAGTGTGGGAACACATAAAAAGTAACAAACTTTCTGAGAGGTAACAAACATCTGAAAAGCATTGACAAATACGATTTTATGCATGTTTATTAGAAATAGAGGACTGCTATGCTCAGTTGAGCAAGAACAAACCACTTCTAAATTTTATGTATAATGGAATCACACATAATGACAGTTTTGCTAAAGCATGTGTCTCCTTCTGAAAACAAAGTATTTAGCATCAACTGTATTCAAAATCATTATTATAATAATGATGTTATTTCTATGCATCTTAAAACCCAGAAATCTTGGTCAGCCTATATAATTGCTAGTACAGTACATTTCTTTTCTATTTTTTTCCTAGCAAGTAGGCAAGGTAGCTTAAAATAGAATTTAAAAGATTTTTTTGTAAATTCATGTTCTCATATAGTGCAAAACACAATGGTAACATTATTATATAAAGCTATTATTATCACTCACTGCTTATTTAATCAAGCCAGGCTCTATGGAATATGTTATAAAGAAACAACTCAGTAATTCAAGATGGGAAAAACTGAAACAAACTGAACATCAAAAGTAATTGTAAAAGTTTTTTTATATTTTACCTATTGAATTTCTATTAATATTTATATTATGTTATTTCATTGACTCATATATTTCTGAGAAAGAAGAAACTTCCTTGGATTATGAATATTTGAAGAACATTTTCCTATTTTGCATCTTTAAATAATTTTCTCTGGGCCGTCTCTTGATCATTTAGAATATTGTATATATCATTATTCAGAGAAACATATATTCTGACTTAAAAGTTCTTGTTACATTGTGTATGCTTTAGCTGCAGGATAATCTGGAAGCTACTTGTTATTTGAAATTCATGGTAACATGTAATCAAATGTTAAACTTACATTGTGTGAACCTAAGCCATTGCAAAGACTAAGATTTACTCTGAACTAAACTGTTGTTTTTTCCCCTTTTGTTATTGGAAGTGGCTCTGTTCTGGGACATGTTTCCTCTGCATCCTTCAGAATCAATTAGCTGAAGCCTGGGGCTAAAGGCCATATTGTTTTGTAGTTACTGTACAAATACAGGCCTGTGGGATAATCCCAGTTAAGCACTAACTAATAAAATGGACAAAAGAAAAGGGAGAAAAGATTAGCATACAACTAAAGTAAATAAAAAGAAAGGAAGGTTAAGTATTTAAGTTCCAGGTTCCCTGAAACACATTCTATCCTTTTTCTTTTTTAAAAAATTTTCTCAGTGTTTCAAATTTTCTTTCTGTATTTTATTTTCAGTCAAGGTCAATTGAACAGGAGTCCAACAAAGCAATTTCTAAATAGCCTTGGGAGATTAAAAAGTAGTGCTGAAAAATTCTATATTCTGCACTAGGAGAACACTCAAAGGCAGGGTGCTATAATTGAACAGTCTATGTTTTGGTTACCATTCGCTTAATCAATTCTATTAACTAAGAAAGGATAGCTATTGATCTTGTATAGCTGGGTTTAAAGTGTGCAAATAGTTCTGTGTAGTGTTTAGGACATGCATGTATTCATTCATCAGATTTGTCAGCTGACCCAGTCTGGCATTACTTTGATCAGCTTATGGAATAAAATAATAAAATATTAAATACAAATAATTCATGGAAAACCCTGTTGAGAAAAACAGCCATTCAAAAACCAACATCACTGGTTCTACGGCCTGGAATAGAACTTTTCTTGGATAAGCAATTTTGTGTGCTGTGGGAAGTTTAAAAAAATAATTTCAGGAGGTGGCAGTGGCAAAAATTTTTTTGACATTGTTGAGGATAAAAAAAAACTATGTGGACATGTCCATGAAGTCTCCAGGGCTAATATTAGGCTCAAAGAACACTTTATTATGTTGTATAAAGCGTCTTTTTGTAAAGAAGGAAGTTTTCCCAACTGATTGATTTAATGAGGAGCCCTTCTGTTTGTGGAATAACAACATATGGATGCGCTGTACTGAATCAAGACCAATATTTTGCTAGTAACTACCAGGATTTCCTGGAGGTGTAAGGCAGTATATTTTCCAGCAGTCACAGATTTCATGACCAGTAGCCAGTGATAAATCTAGCATTACAAAATTGTTAAATTAATGTTAAAGTTAGATAGTTAAATAATGACTGTCACTGCATCTAATTAATACATTCTGTAAAGATATGTTTTTTATTCAACTGATTTTTATTGACTGACTCAAATATCTAGTGTTCTGAGAAATGGAGAAAAACTTATTTCCATCTCGTGTATATTTTTTATAATATATTTTCCTTATAAACTGTGTTTTTACATTTTCAAAAAGCACCATGATGATTGCTGTTTTGAATTGAGTATCCAGAACTGTATGCATTCCAAATGGGATTCCCGTATGGGTTTGTATATGGGCAGTGCAATATATCAGCCTTGTTTATAACCCATTTTTAAAATAATTCTACAGAAAAAAGGAGTAAATCCTTGTCTAGTGATTGTTGTGATTGTTACCTTGAAATTATAGAATGATTTGGAAGATAAATGTGATTAGATCCAGACTTATACCAGTAAACCTGCTGTCCATTTCTTCTAACAGTGTAGCACCCCTTTGAAATACTATACACTGTGTCAAACAGTGAAGTGGAATAGATTGTTATATGAAGAAAAAGATTTCTTAAATCAGAAGGGAAGCAATTTCTTTTCACAGAACTAAACTCACAGAAAATTATTTTCCCTAATTTTCAGGAACTGATCCTTTTGTTCTGCCCTGCCTTTCCTAGGGCTTATGTCTCTAGATTCTGATACCAGGTCCCAGAAAGCATTGGTACTGGTAGAGATGCTTCAAGTTAGAGTTACATCATAGGTTGACCTATTCTGGGCACATTCAGTAGATGCCATGGTGTCAGGGATGGGATTCTACCGGTTCAGACCAGTTCTATAGAACTGGTTGTTTCAGTTCTATAGAACTGGACAGTTCTGCACAGTTCGGAAAACCAGCAAATCGTGTGCCTGGCTAGCCCCACGCCTTTCCCCCACCCCTCTCCTCCCTGCCCAGTCAGTCCTTATTGTCCATGTGCGACATCGCTGACTGCATTCTCCCCCGCCCAGTCACTCCTTAAGGTATTTCTTTTTTCTCTCCTCCCAATGATCAGCTGTTCTGACAGCTAGCTATGCTGGGAACCCCTCACTGTCTTACTGCTTCACCCAGGAGGCTTCCCTGAGGCCCAGGAGACAAAAGAGGGCATACTGGGAAGGGTGCACACACACATCCTGTTGCTTCATTTTTTGCCTTCCTGGGTGTCAGGGAGCAAAAACACCCCCCCCCCGAGGCTTCCCTGAGGCCCAGGAGGCAAAAAAATGAAGCATGGGAAGGTGCTGCAAAAAAAAAGGCACACCCACCCAGGCACATAGTGACACCCACCTACCCACGCCCACAGAACTGGTCGTAAAAATATTTGCATCCCACCCCTGCATAGTGTGCAACATTTTCATTAGTCTGGGCAGGTTAATATGACAAAAAAAGTTAAGTTTCTGCTTCTGCCAGTCCATTAATGTATCTAAATTTAAATCCAACTTTTTATCTTTGTAACTGTGTAATATGTTTAATGTATGCCCAAATTTTTGTAGCCAAACAACTTTATTTGACTGTCAATTTTACTATCAATTGATTGGAGCAATGAAGGTTGGTGTTCTATAAAAATGGAGTAACTTGTCAAAATATGATTTTAAGTTGATGTGGGTCCCAGTTTGCCTGGATAAGAGGCAACTGGGGAATGGCATACAAATAACTCTGAGCTTTTTGGAAGAAGAGTGGAAAGCAAGTGCAATTAACCAATAAAATTGAAGTACTTCATACATGATTTCTTTCCCGAAAGCTTGCTTTTGTCCTTTTTTTCCCTTCCAAGATCTTCCTTATGGGTCCTAATGATATTACAATTAAGCACATATTTTGTTGGTGATTTTGATTTTATGAAGGCATACAGAAAGAACACCTGCGTTTTACTGTTCAGTGAAGCATGCTTCATTATGAAAATGAAGTACTTGCAATGTTTGCTTGACCCTCCAAAATCTATCCACTTCCCCTGTAGCGTCTGGTACACATTAACTTGAATGGTCTTTGTTCCTGAACATCTGGCAGTGTAGGAGTGGCCTGAAAGTGGTGGTGGGGAGAGACATTGATTTCCAGCAGGGCAGTAAAGTTGCTTCTTTAAGACATGTTACATTGTTGAGTCAGTTCTCCTTAAAACAGTACATTGTTTCAGCAATTCCTTTTTTCAAGATAGTTTTGTTGATATGTTTGGAAGGATTCTTTTTTTCAGTTCAGCTGTTAGATAAACCTGAATATATGTATATGAATATAAGTGCAATAGCACGATTCCTCCTTTACTATACATTTTTTTAATATTTCTGGATTTGCTAAAATTTGTGAGGGAAAAAAAAAAGGCAGTCAAGTTCTTCATGATTGACATGGCCTTGAAAATAGACTATAGTATATTAAACACAAGCACAGATTGTTTAGGCGTAAAAATTCTATCCCAGCACTGAGATTTTTATTGGCTTGGCTTCAAAGCATGTTAATAGGTATAGTCTTGGTCTCAGACAAAGATTCAATTGTTACAGTAGTGTATTTCATCCTGCTGCCACTTGGCAAAGCTGGTGTACTTTCAAGTGAAATTTGTATGTGCACTTGTCTAGTCACCTGGAAAAAAGAATATTTAGTTGACCTGTAATAATGTAGCTAGAGTACTTGTAGTTAGAAAAAAAAGTATAATCCTTGTTATGTATTCCATTTTTAATTCAGTATCATATGGGAAATCACTACAGTACTCTTGATTGTTTAGTTATACATTCATTTTATACTTTAGCTGGAAAGATTCAACAAAGGTACTGTAATCCTCTTCCAGTAGAAAAGTATAGGAAGTTTGTACTATTCAATATATGTATAACTTGTAAGGATGCAGTTTTGTTTATCTGGACTGAGCTTCTTGATTTTTGTTTAATTTAACTACAAAGTAAAGCATTTCATGATCATTCAGATCTTTTCATTACTTACCTCATCCATTAGTTTTATGTTGGCTTTTTTGTTGTAGGAGATTTAATAATGATTTTAAGAGATTAGTACCTAAATAAATTTTGCTCAGTTTTAGACACTATAGGTGTCTAAGGCATAAGTGGAAGGTTTAGGTTGCTGTCAGTTAATGAAGAAAGTGACAACCTTAAACTGGGCCAGCTAATATTTCTATAAGATTTGGTCTATAAGATCAAAGGTTATAGTTAGCTCTAACTTTGAAATCGAAATGAGAAGCTAATGGGAATGTGTAAACCACAGTGGGCAGAGAGTGGTTTTTTGTAGGTTTGTTAGGTGGACATAGGATCTATACTGCCAGCTAATGCTGATAGTCAAAGCAAGATTACCAGCTTTATATTGCTATGCAATATATACCAAGACAATTAAAGCAGTAGCCATAGCTGTTTTAATGAAAAGGAAACATAATATTTTTTCTCACTATTTATTTGGCTTCAGGAAATTGAAATCTAGTTAGATAATACTTGCTTTAAAAAAGAATAGGTTAGATCAGGGCTGTTGAACTCTTGGCCCATGAGCCAGATGTGTCACCTGCTGGCCACGCCCATGCCCAGTTTAGCCAAGGGGGGGAAAGCCCTCATACATCACGTGACACAGCCATGATGATATGAGTTTAACATCCCTGGGTTAGATGGTCTCCAAGGCTTTGTAAATACATTATTCATAAGACAGGCTGTTTGTGCAGATAACCCTTGACTTACAAAATAGTTCATTTGGTAACTGTTCAAAGTAACAATGACACTTTAAAAAGTGATTTATGACCGTTTTTTACACTTACAATGGTTGCTTGGCAACTGATTAATATTTATGATGGTTGCAGTGTTCCGGGGTCATGTGATCACTTTTTGAAAACTTCTGACTAGCAAAGTCAATGGGGAAGCCAGATTTACTTAACAGTGGTGTCACAAATTTAATAGTAATTCACTTAATTTTGACAAGAAAGATCATAAAATGGGGCAAAACTCACTTAATAAATGTCTCACTTAGCAACAGAAATTTTGGTTTCAATTGTCATTAAGTTGAGGGCTACTTAATGTTAAATACTTAAATATTTAATACTTAAAGTGCAAAATGCAGTGGCTTGCATGGTTTATGCAGATCCCGGTGTGCACATGTATCACCTCTCCTGCAGGAGCTGCATTGGCTGCCAATTTGCTTCATGGCTTGGGTCTGGGTTATCTGAGGAAACATCTCTTGCCAGTGACAGCTACCTGACCCATTAGAGCGAGGAGGCAGGGAATGCTGCAGGTCCCACCCCTGAGGGAGATACACCTGGTGAGACCTAGAAGAAGGGCCTTCTCTGTGGTGGCTCCATCTCTCTGGAACATCATTCACCCAGAGATTAGAATGCCCTCATTAATACTACTCCAAAAGGCACTGAAGACCTGGTTCTGCCAGCGGGCCTAGGGAACCCAGAGAGGGATGGAACCCATCAAATGGCTAGTGTGACCCGCTGTCGTTTGGGTGGGGGTGGTGGGAGTTGGCTTTTGTTTTGTTTTGTTTTCCCAATTTTTTTTCTCTTGTACTTTACTAATTTATTTGATTCTTTTTGTTAGTTCTTATTGTTTTTATTTTTTGCTTTTAATATGATTTTACATTGTGTAAATGATTCACCATGGGCGAATAGGTGGCAATATAAATCAAATAAATAGATACTTGTCTATACCAATTTCTAAGAGACCAGCACTGAAAAACTTGTTAAGGTATACTAACAAAGTCTGTGTCATGCCCAACTCTGAGGAATATGACTCAGGGGAAATTGTTTCAGATGTGCCAGACAAACGTCAGCCTTACAAACTGGTAAGCAAACATATAATTGAGGTGGACATTAAGGCTACCCATAACACCGTGCCCCTGGTCAGATGATGAAGATCCCAATCTTAGTCAACTTCCCAGTCCTTAGATGTACTGTTCACTTTACCAGCAGAACAAGAATGATCAGTGTGCCTCCCTACCAAGTAAGAGCACTACTGCCTTAATTGGTTTCCACATAGTAATGATTCTACAAAAGGATGATACTGCCAACCAGCAACTTTCTATTGGGAAAAGTTGGTCCTACCTAGACTCTGCATCGGAAGCTTGAAACCAATGCATCTTCAAACTCTGATGCCAAACTGGCTGATGACTTACCTGCGATCACCTAGAATCTTGAACTGTGACTTGACAACCTTACTTTTTTGCTGACTTGAACTTTTTGCAGGCAAGTTGCTTGTAAACTCTACTGACGCAGGTGTGTAATACATGCTGTTTGTAAAGCTTTGGTAATGTTCATTAAACTGAAACTATTACATGGTTAGGTTTTTTCCTACGTTTGAAAAGAGCAGGATACAAGCAAGGGTTTGTGCTTTTCCCCAGTCCTCCCTGAAGCCTCTAGAAGCCACTTTCATACTTGCTTCTAATTTTATCTTTTTCATTGTTGTTACTTAATTGCAACAAAGGAAACCTTTATTTCCAAACTTTAATGGCAGAAACAAGATGGCAGCCAAAGTCACATAATTGAAGTCTCACCTCTTTTTATATTCAATATGCATATAAAAGAACTGGAGCTTTAATCATACAGTTATGAGCACTGTTTTTGTTTCCTTCTCCACAAAGCAACTCAGGGAGAGGAGCTATTCATTTTTTAAGTTAATTTGCAAGTAATTAAGACTAGAAACCTTATGCCTTTTCAATCTTCTGTATGCTAATATTAATTATCATGTATAATTTTAAATGTAATTATTCCTTATTGTATAACTGGGAAGTCCAAAAATGACTATTTGTTGCTAGAAAATCAGTGCTAGTCGGAGCACTTAATTGCTGGCAGCTAAAAACTGCTTTTAAATGGGCACAGCACAGCCAAATAGCCTGAAGAAAAGACATTTAAGCAGGAAACTTTGCTTCAATTATTACTTTGGATACAAAGAAATAACCATTAAGTAGAACAACTCCAAACCAAAGAGTTCAAGCTAAACTTGGCACTTGAAAACTCACTGTAGTCAAAAGTTTGTCCAAAGACCCTGATTAAAGTAGCTTTCAGGTAAATGAGTGAAAAAAAGGAATTTAATAAAAGTGAGATAAGGAACAATCTTACAGGAGTAAATCACACTATTGGTTCATATAGGCCATTGTTCTTTGACTTGAAATAAGCTCCAAGATCTTGGAGGGATAATAATTCATATAAGTTGCAATTATTGTTATAGATTTAATCTTCAATTCGATTCACAGTCTGAGACTGGTAAAAACTTAACAGTTCAAGTCCTAACCAAGGACCTAAGAACTGTTAAGGGAATGTTTGAGTATATAGGCAGTTCCAAATAAGGTTATTTTTTTGCACAGTCAGAATATTCAGGTCTAATAAGTTCAAAATTTCCATGTACCATCCTAGGCAGTCCTTTGGGTATTGTTGCAAGGGCTCCTATTACTATAGATACAAACATTGATTTCTTCCTCCACAATTGCTCAACTTCAATTTGCAAATTATTATTATTATTAGTAGTAGTAGTAATAGTAATGGTAATGGTAGTAGTAATAGTAGTAGTAAATGTAAATCAATGTAAATGATATAATTTATATAAAGACATTATTACACAAATTGCAAAGGAATTTGGCTTGCTGCATTGTAGTCTAGAAATGGTGGTTTCACTGAACTGGTATTAAACCTGTGAACATATGAAACCTGGATTGTAGAATTTAGATGAGTTCTGTATAATAGTTAAAATTGTTTCTTTGGTGCCATTTACTATTGTCTGGATTTTTTACAACCCAGGTATGATAGTCATAACCAAATCATTTAAACCATAGTTTAAGTTAGTGTTTTCCAGGTTAAAGGATAGCATAGGATTCCACCATCACAATTGGATAATTACATAGAAAAAGTATGCTTATATGAAAAAAATGCATCAGTATAGAGTTTTTGAAATTGTTAGGATTGACCTGATAAGCAGCAATATTGAAATCATTGATGAGAAAACACCATTTCCTTTATGGGGGGGAAAACTTCTTCTAATCTTTGGAAATTGGAAGTCACAATTATGTCACTGCCTGGTTAATAGGTTGCACCTGTATTTTTTTTTTAACTATCATAATCCAATAATCTCTAAACCATTCATTAAAAGGTCAAACGGATCAGGAAATAGCTCTGTTTACTATGGAAAATGATTGGATATTATAGCTTGGTGACCCTTTATGCTTGTTAAGTTTAAGCATAAAGTCCTTTTTTAAATTATAATGTGTTCTTATAATGTGTTTCTCATTCAAAGACATTGCAAAATTATACAGGTTAAATATTTTTTTCTTTAGTTAACAGTTAACATACCATTCTTCTCATTTATGTATTCCTGTATTTACTTACTAATTATTTAATTTTTGAGTTTTATCTTGTGCTAAATGCAGAAAAGTTAGACTGGTGCTCAGTATATATTTTCTTGCTACTTAAGGTGGCTAAATTATTAAACTTAATGTCTGCAACACCTAGAAGAGTTTTCATGCAAACTGGGCATTTTGAAGTGGCAAAGGAAGGCAGTCTCTTCAGACCTTACACATGGTGTAAGGGAAACAGAATTTCAAAAGAATTCTCACACATACATGGTAAAGGATCCCTTTGAGAAAATGGGCTGTCACTTCTCATCAGTTGCAGGTTCCACACCAAGCATAGGAGTAGCCACATGGATACATTACAGTAATCAAAAGATAAAGTTAACACTGTGGGAACTGAAATAGCTGGATATCTGGACTTGGTGTACTATAGGAGATGATCAGGTTGAGCCTGACAAAGTGGTCCAATGCTTCATGCCCACAAGAGATCTAAGTCCAGCCCACCTTGAATTCCTTTGACTCTTGTCGACTGCCAAATTGTTTTGACTGTTAGTAATTCAGATTCTTGTAGAGAGCTTAAACTTGCAATAAATCTTTATACTCATTTAAACTGCCTGGATCTTCTGGTTTCCCTGATGCTTGACATGTACCTATTGAAGTAGATAATAAACATCCCATGTCACACGTGGGCAAGCTTGCACAATATGCAACCCACAGGGCACATGCGGCTCCATCAAACACTTGGTGAGACCCACAATCTCTTTAAATCAGTAAATTTAAATTCTCTTTAATCTCTTTAAATCAGTAAATTCACTGCCAACATATGTTGCCACCACTATCCTGAAGAGTTGCTGCTGAGCTCTTCTAATAGCTCCATGCCTCACAAAAACACTAGCTTCAAAATTGCTGCCACTCCAGTAGCCAAATAGCTATACTCTTGAAATCTGAAATTTTTGAAGAAGTGCACCCCATTTGCAACAGATAGATGCCCAGTTCCTGTACAGAAGAACTGTCTTTCTCACAGAGACCCTATGTTGTCAAGGCTCACCTTTATATTAGCCTTTATCACGCCTTGCCTATGGATGTGTAGCCAAAATCCTAACTTCTGTCAATTTTGACATTTTATGACACTAAATATATTAATGAAAAATAAGCATTCTGTATGCTTAACAACAAAAAATAGCAAGGCACTATTTGGGGGAACCATTTTATAATTGTTCTCTTTTTGGACATACCTGTTTTAATTATTTAAATTGTCCAATTTGTGGATGTATTTGATATGAATGCTGTTGAATTATTCTAACATTGAATTGTTTCTGTAATGAAAAAAATAGTAATGAAAGATGTCTGATCGAAATTGCTAATCCTGTATTATTTAATTTTAGTCACAAAATAGAGAAAACTAGTCTAATGTGATGATGTCAGCTATGCTGTGATTTTTTTTTCTTCAAATAAGATATTCTCATTTTCCCTCTCAAATATTCAAGATTCAAGAGAGAAATGCACACACGGACTAGGAACATAATGTTTTCCTCCACAAAATTCTTCTGGAACTACTTTAGTTTCTAGGATGAGAGAATCACATGAATCTTTCACTTTGTTGCTTAATTTACTACTAAAGTAGCATTTGCTATTCATTCATCTATTAATTGACCTTCAAAGTAATTAAACAAATAGAAGAACAATTAATATTGTGGCATTTCAATATGTCCTAAATGATAAATATGGTATCATGAATAAGTCTCCTGGTTTTCATGTCATGGCAGTGTTGGTTCAGCAAATATTTTTAATTTACAATGAGGACCAGGTTTTTTGATCTAAGTATTTATTTCTTCAGGGAATAATTAATATTGTTTCTTATTCTATGTTGAAAATCTTACAACAGAAAGTATGCAGTTCTTAAACATCTTTATGGCATCTAATTCATTCTAATCAGTTGATTAACTTGCCTTGTATTTCATGTTTAATTTCTTGGCATAGAAACCTTGGTTTGGTGGCTTCATGTTTTTTGAGACAGCTAGAATGGTTGACCTTTTATAAAAATAAGCAGTTCAAAGTAATGGCTCCTACACTTGGTTTTAATTATAAATATTCAAGTTGATATGAGTAAATATGTGCTACATGCAGTGCAAGTATAGTCCGATACTATATCTGAGATACGTTTACGATAATTTTAACAAGATTTAAGGCTTTCCAAAAGATATCATTGTTAACATTTTTTTTGAAACTTATATATCACTTTTCTACAAAGGAACTAGGCCCAAATTGGTGATAGGCATTATTTTGTAATAAAATTATAACCATGTAAAATGAGAAGCTGACAATATTCAGAACTTCAACCAAATCAAAAACATAACCTTTCCTTACCAACTTCTTAACAGTTACACAACTGTTTATATAATTGGCTTGACCTATCAGGTCATCTATGGAAAAACTCCTAATGCCCCATGTTTGAGAAGCTAAGAGAGCTGTAGCTAAGAAATGCTGCTTTTCAGTTGCTCAAGAGAATATTCAAAGGGGTTCGGGGGTTATCTTTGTTTCACATATCTTGAGGTTTTGAGTTTAATTATAATTGAGCTTTCTTATGTTTTTTATGAATACTGTTTTACATTTTCTATGAACTGCTAAGAATCAAAGTGATTAAGATGGTATGTAAATTGAATAAACAAATAAATATATTTTAGCAATACATTTGTGACATAGACCAGAAATATTTTAACAATTTGCCTAATTAGAACTTTTTCAGGATCAGCATAAAGTTGATAACATGATTTATTATTGCCTTTGGCCACCATTAATTCTATATTATTTCCTATCAAAAAGAAATATTCCAAATGTACTACAATATTTTGTTCCTTGAACAAGATTTTTAAGATTAATATTACATGTACAGTTGTATCTATTAGTATACACAAAATGAATTTTAAAAATCTAAATCCCAATTATGGTAACTTTCTACATTTCAGACCTTGGGTATTTTTGTAAATTCTACATTCTGTATACATTATTTAGTATGATCAGTATGTATGTATGTATATATTTATCAGCTATTCATACTAATTTAGGGAAATATATGAATGTTTAGTCTCAATAAATAGCAGTGATTGGCCAGCTTTCTTTGGTTTGGAAGCTAAACATAGTCAAGCCTTGATTAGTAATTATATGTGCTGTAAGCTACACTAGAAAATCAAAAACAAATCCTGGGAAAAAAGCAGTGTTAAACTATTCCTACATTGCTGCCAGAAAACTCCATAGACCTGTCCACGAAGTCATCAATACAGTAACTGAGATCAATTTTAAGGCAATTTTAATTATATGAATATTTAAATCATATAGTTAAATGGCTATCTATCTGGTGAGATAGCGGTGAAAGCAGCTTTGGAGCCGCTCTGCTGGTGATTTTATGTAATATTTTGTTGTGTGTGAGATGCCTATCTCATACTCACCAGTAGGAAGGCTGGACTGTGGATTTTGGGATTTCATTCCTAAGCCCAATCTAGACTTCCACTGGCTGAAGGCTTGAGACAGAGGATGACAGTGTTTTCAGTTCTGTGGCATTGATCACACTTCCATGATGACCACTATTGAAAATCAGGTGGCTTTTTAAAATCTGGCGATGGGACTCAGAACGACCCTGACTATCATTGTTGGTCTGCTGCTGGAGATTGTCTAAATCACTAAGGGCTGTTTGGGCTACGTCATGGAATAGCTGTTTCCAGATGAAGGAGGAGGCTGAGGACCAGGCCAGGCTTTGTTTGCAATCCTAATGAATTGGATAGCTTTGTCAGTTTTGTACCTCTACAAACGGAGCTGCTTTTGTACCTGCTCCCTTTTGTGGCAGCTGTTAGTTGTGAATGGTGTAGCTTCTGGTTTTGCCAGTCCCATGAGGGTCTGCTGCTGAAAAGACTTGGACCTGTTTGGTCTCGATTGTACATAAGCCTCCATCCTTTTGCATGCCGTTTTCCAGTGGGACACTGGGGCTTGGTGGGGCGAGTAGTGACTTGGTGGGGGACAGGTTGAACTTCTGCAGTGGACCATCTTCCCCTATGGTAGGCTTTCTGCCTTATTTCCTTTGGCTCTGCAGGAGCATTTCCTGACTGATGGTAGCAGGAAAAGGATGTCATTGATATGAGTGGGCGTGAGTGAATTTGGTGAGAGAAAGAAACACAAGAATGGGGAAGGGAACAGGTGAAACTGTCAGGGTTTTGTCAGAAGTTTTCCTTGTTTGCAGTGGGTCTGAATATGTTGTATTGATATGGGGAAAGAATTGCTTGGTATCTTTTTGGTGTTGAGAATTGGTAAAGCGAAAGTGCTTGTGAATGTCTGGCTTTTCCCTTCCAAGAATGTTTGGTGAGGACAACCAATTGTGTTAGCCCCCCTGCCTGAGTTCCTTGATGCCATTTCCAGGCTGGCAATAGAGTTCCTCAGTGTTCTGATTCTGGGGGACTTTGATCTCCCTTCCCTGGGAATGGGATAAGGTGGCTCAGGATTTCTTGATCACCTATCCTAGATCATCCAGAATCCAACTTGGGACAATGATCATACTCTGAACTTAGTATTCCTATTTCAGAAGTTGCAAGGTAATCTGTAATTGGGGGAGCTTCAGTGTCCTCTCTATCATGATCAGCATACTCACTAATTTCTGTCGGTTCTTCATTGCCACTTAACCCACTGCACAGAAGTTGGGTACGTTTGGCTGATCTGCCTTCAGTTGCTGATTTCAGAGAGAATTGGGGGTTGTCTCTGTTACTCTGCTGCATGGTCCATCTGAAGCCTTAGTTGCCACTTGGACTGAGAAAGCAGTGGAGGCTTTGGATCAGATTGCACCCATGTGACTCTCCCCACTCAACCACTCTCCGTGGTTTACAGGGGAACTGAGGGAGATGAATCCAAATGTCTGGAGGGCTGCTTGCTCTCAACAAAGGATGATCTCAAGCAAACATGGATAAGAACTGCTATTAAGGTCTACCTTATAGTAGAAAGGGTAGTGAAGAACAGTTTGCCGCCCTTGTTGCATCCATAGATTGCTGTCCTACAACACTATTTTGAATGATTCAGACTCTCCTGGGTAATAGATGACATAAAGATCACCTTACAGGGCATGCAGAGGTAGTGGCACAATATCTGTTACTCGGAGTTATAGCCTTGTCATAAGTCCAGAAGAGATGCCTAGGGAAGAGTTATCTGTGAATGATTTGAACCTGTTGGAACTGAGGAAATGGAGAAGGTCCTCAGAATTGTGAGTGTGGCCAACTGCTCTTTAAATCCATACATAGCTGGTTAAAGCAGTTTTGGGATGTCCTGCGAGTAGTTCCTGGCAGTGGTTCATTCTTTTTTGAGTGCGGGAGTTGAATTTGCCCCTTTCTCACGAAATCATTGCTGAACCCTACTATACTGGACAGTTTTCATCCAATTTCCCTTTGAGGGGAAGGTGATTGCACAACAGCTTCAGAGTGAGCTTTAGAGGAAATGGATTATCTGGATCCTTTCCAGGATATGGATATGGAATGGAAATGGCATTGGTTATGGATGATCTCTGGTGTGGGCAGAATGGGGCTAGTGCAACTACCTTTGCCCTGCTTGACCTCTTGGTTGCTTTCAATACCATGGTATTCTTTTGGATCAACTCAGAAGACTAGAGGTTTTTTGCTGGTTTGTCTCCTTTGTTCAGGCTGGGCTATCTCAGAGACTGCCACTTGCATCATCCCGCCCATCATATTTCCCAGAAAAGGCACACACTGCTGGTACCTTTTGCTAGAGATCCACATTTGGAAAGTCCCAGGAGACATGCCTTATCTCCTGTGGTGCCAGCCTTATGGAATGTTCTTCCCCTGAAATTAGATTAATGGCATTCCTTTGAATATTCTAGAAAGTCCTTAAAATCTGATTATGTGACCAGGCCTGATGCTCCCATATGGACTTATTTAGATGGCTCTATTGTTGGGGGGGGGCATTTTTATTTTTTCCACAATTTCTTATGTTTCTGATGTTTTTAAATATATTTATTATTATGGTCTTTTATATTTTCACTGTTAATATATTGTATGCTGTCCAGAGTTCCCTTGGGTGAGATGGGTTGCTATATAAATTTGACTGATTAGATAGATAGATAGATAGATAGATAGATAGATAGATAGATAGATAGATAGATAGATAGATAGATAGATAGTGTTCAGCCTTTCCCAATCTGATACCTAAAAAAAAACTGTTGAACTAACTTTTATCATCTTAGTCAGGCTGATTGATTGTGGGCCATTAGGTTACTGTCAACAGTTAGAGACTATATAGATCGATTTTCTCTGATGATGGTGTGTCCCTAAGGTGCTCATTCAGGTTTTCCAATGATGTACTTAAAGGGGAGGAGGAAAAATACTTTTAGAGAGCAGTATATAGGAAATACTAAAATACATTGTATATTCTTATATGTGCTTTTGTCCTTTGGATGCATAGAGAAAACTATTTAAAAAAGAAAGAAAGCAATGATAATCATTTACATATCATTATTGCCAAAAAATTTACATACATGCACCTTTTTTGGAACAAGAGGTTGGACTTGACAATTTAAAGAACTTCCAATTCTATGATTCAAGCATACACACATTTTTAATAGTTTGGAGAAAGATAACAGATCAGCATTCCACAACCCTGGTGCCTTCCAGATGTGTTTGGACTACAGTTCCCAGCTGGCTGGGAACCAGGGGGTTAGAATTCCAACCCATCTGGAGGGTATCATGCTGGAAAGCTGTAGTAGATTATATTCATTTTATAATGATAGCTATCTGTGGAGCAAAAGCAGAGGGGAAAAAAAGACATAATGAGCTAATCCAACATTGCGCACAACATTGCACACAAGGCTATTTTCTTTTTCCCTCTCTAGCTGTAGCATGGTCTGGAGGTCAGCAGAAATCTGTAGGGAAAGAGGGGAAATATGATCCACTAATGCTATCCTTTTGTTTGATAGAAAAATACCATTGCATTTTTAGGACATCTGTTCTTATCATTTGCTATGGAATTGGTCAAGTAATCATGGTTAATTTATAAGGAGGATTTGGATTACTATGCTCTAGCTGCAGGACTTGTAAAATAATACAGTTGTATGATTGTCTGATAAATTAGCCAGTGGTAAAACTGTTTAAGAGAACATACTGAAATAAGATGCAACAGGTAGAAACCAAATGCTTTTCACTATGCCTGAGTCCTACTTCTGTAAAACTTAAGTTACGTGCTGCATTTAGTTTCATATGAAATATTGAATTACTTTCTACTATATACATCCCCAGAGCCCATCAGCTGATTATTTGATTATTTACAGTGTATAAACTAGTTCTATTGATGGACGATAAGGTGGAAATATTTTCTGTGGGATTTGGAAAAGGATATGGACAAACCATTGTTATCATTGAATACTGTAACCAACAAATGATGCTGACTAGATGTCTGATTTTAAGATGGGCGGCTTCACTGGAGTTGTCATTGGATAAGGAGAAAAGACATAACAAATTTAAGTGATGCATTGGTTCTTTGGCCACAGTCCAAGAAGATGTGTCATGTGAGACTTTGCTTTAATGTGATAGAAGAGGCTTCTATAGTTCTGTGAATGGCAAACATGTGCCCATGACATTAACTCAAAGCGTAACTTTTTTTTGTAGACATAATTCCGTATGTCTCCTGAAAATCTTTTAGCTTGAGACCCTTGGGAACAATATAGAAATTGATGCAGAGAGCATCAGGCAACAGTAGAAGTTTGCAACACATGCATTTATAAAACTGTGTAGTTGACTAATATCCAGAGAGCAACAAGTGACTATTTTGCTCTGTTAAAATAGACAATACAATTTTGGTATTGTAGCATCCTAAATGGTTGAAATATTATTTGCATACATTTTTGTTTCCCTAGTGTATATGAAATCCTGCTTTCGGTCCTAATGCAGCAACCTAAAGCAACGTGGGCTTTAGAATCTTCCAAATTGAATAATCTTAGATAATACTAAGCCATCCATAAAATTCCATAGACAAAACAGAAAGGAGGCAGCAAAATCTTTACATTTTCCCAGTAATATGGCTTCAGCGAAATGAAGCATTATTGGTTGGAACCAGTGGTGGTATGCTACCAGTTCGGCCTGGTTCAGGTGAACTGGTAGTAAAAAAAAAAAAAA
>BHFT01004516.1:61915-78727 GCA_004320025.1 Laticauda laticaudata
AAAAAAAAAAAAAAGCCTCCAATCACCTGAGAGGAGGGGGAAAAGCCTCCAAGCAGCTGAGAGGATAAAAGACCGAAAAGCGCATGGGAGGCTGGGAGGGTTGCTCCTAGCTTTTTATTTCTTCATCCTCTCAACTGATCGGCTTGTTAGGGGCGTATGCGTTAAGAGCACACGCGTTAAGGCCGCACTCACGCATGTGCAAGTACCACCGAACCAGTAGTGACTAAAGTAGGATCCCACTACTGGTTGGAACAACTGATCAGCAAGAGAAAGACTACTTAGAGATTGTCATCACTTTGCTCCTTGCCTTGTAAACTGGGCTGACTAGACTAGCAGTGATGACCTCACCTTCAAATCTCTGTGTTGTATGCAGTTCTACATTTTCATTCTCAGTACTGAATGCAGGGTGATATACCAAGCACTAACTCCACAATAAAAAGTCTTTAGGTGAGGAGACCACATTTATTGACTCCTACATGTTCAGTAAAAATTCTAATGAGTTCTTCTTCCCTTCTTCCCTGCAGCAGATAAGTTGAAATCTCTCATAATCGTAAAAGCTTTCCTTCCTTTCGCATACCTACAAATAAGCTTGCATATTGGCCAACCTGCTGTTTGGACAGACAGTGATCTTTTCCCCTCCTTTGTGATTGGTCCATGCTGCTCTTGACTAGAGTCTGGCTAGCAACCATTTGAAGATGCAGAGTTTCAAAACCTGTTTTCTGTGTATGGTATCAAATAGCAAGTTAAACTCCTTTAAAAAACCAAATTGAAAATCATCTTATGCCTGTCTTTATGTATTTAAGTGTATGCGCTAATCATGGATTTGTAGCACTGAGAAACTTCAAAGCAAGGAATGACTGGCCAGATAAGGTGTCAGCAATCTTTTCATGTGTCAAGTACTTTTAAGATAAATTTGCCAAAACCTCTCAAGATTTTAGTCCTTTTAAAAATAAAATCATTTTTAATTAATGCCATGCAGATCTGACATCCTTAAATCCTTAAGCTGCCAACTTCTTGGCTAAATGCTGAGGAATGCTTCCTGGGCAGAAGTATTAGAAAGCATACTACAAAGGCTTTCCCATTTTCTTTTGTCATTGGAAGCATCTACCACACCACACAGCGTATTTTATAATGAAACCAATTGCCATTTTAAAAAATCAAAATGCTTCCTTTCACAGGCTTATCAGATCTCAACCCTATTATTAAAAAATATAGAGGGCATAGTGGCAGACAACAAATTACCTGTCAGACAGATAATATATTGAATATGTGCCAGATTTGATATCTAAAAAATTACCATGTTACCATGTAGCATTTTAAACAAATACTTCCTTTTCATGAAGGGCAAATGTATTTTTTTATTCAATTAGTGAATTTCTAAGAAATAAAAATTAAAGCCCTGATCACATTGCACTCATGTCAGGAGCACCAAGGCGCTACCAGGTTGAAAGGATTAGCTGGTGACATTGCCATTATCCAGGGGCTTCTTTCATATTTATTTTTATTTGATTTGATTTTTCAATCGCTTACAAGATAACAGGTATAAGTATAAACATAGTTATGAATACATGAGATGGATACATCAGAAAAATAAAAAGAAATAATAGGACAGGGACGATAGACACGATTGGTGCGCTTATGCATGCCCCCTACAGGCCTCTTAGGAAAGGAGTGAGGTCAATAAGGTTAAAGTCTAAGGCTGTGAGGTCAATAAGGTTAAAGTCTAAGGTTAAAGTTTTTGGGGTTTGGGAAAGAAACCACAGTCAGGTAGAGTATTCCAAACATTGACTACTCTGTTGCTGAAGTTGTATTTCCTGCAATCAAGTTTGGTGCGATTAACCTTGAGTTCATATCTATTGTTTGCTCTTGTATTGTTATGGTTGAAGCTGAAGTATTCATTGACAGGTAGGACATTGCAATGTATGATTTTATATACTATTCTTAGATCGGGCCGAACAGCCCCTGTAGAAGCTTCAGCAAAGGACAGGAGCTCACTTTGCCCCATGGCAGCACTCAGGTCTCAAAAGCAAGCTTGCTGCTTGTCAAGCCAGTATCTTAACTATGTGAGCCACCATGCTCCATAAAGCCCTGATGTGATTCTATCATAATACAGTTATGTGATGCGGTACTGTAACTACAGTGTGTTGTCAGATAGATGTTAAGTCCTCTATTGTTCTGAGATTACTCTGAAACCAATTTTAGTTGAAGGCTGAAGCACCAAATAGTGATGCTTGCATGCAGAACAATAAATGAAAATAATTTTACAATATTTTCAAGAAATGTTATGATGTGAAATAAGTGTGGAACTACTGCTGTATATTATACTTATCTTTTATATGAAAAGCATCTCAGTTTTTACTTTGTTTAAATATTTCTATTTATTTGACAGTCCTAAAATATCAGGACTCCAGGACATATAAATATTCCACCTTGGTAAGAAGAAAAAAAAATTGCCTTTGGTTAGTATTTCTTAATATGGGATAAAATTCCCTCTTTAAAAAAAGGAACAACATTGATTCCATCCCATTTTCTATTAGTGGATTGTGAGATCCTTTTCACACCACCTAAACCCTATAATCTTTTGTTCAACATGTGCACATTTATCAAGACTTCAATGTAATGTGCAAAAAATGTACACATCATAAATAAATATACTAATACTGTACTGTCAAACTATAGACTTTTGCCATTGTTTGCTTAGCTTGGAGTGAAGTCTATTGACCGAAATTCAGATCCATTTTGTCAAAAATCTCCTAAACTGTGGTGCGTTAAATTGAGGTTTTATATCATAGAGGAATTCTGACTAAAAAAGATATTTTATGTGGATTCATGTTGGGTCCAAGGTTTAGATGAGTAGTTAAACTAAAGGTGTTGTTTCTCTTGCAAGATTTGATGAATGGTAACCAATAGCGAAAAATAAAAAATTCATGTTGGTTAGATGTTTGGTCCAGATCTAGGAAGTGGTAGAGTTGTGCATAGTAATGTGAAGAAGAATTGATGATCTGGGAAAACAAATTGTTGTTCACCTAAATCAAAACTGTACGACTGGACGGTTAAATATGAAATTGAATTTGTGTCTGTATGGAAAAGTGATAACCCGGGACCATGCTATTCTCAAAAAAATAAATTTTACTTGTATTATGTTTTGTGAAAACCCAAATAAAATTTTTATTAAAAAAAAAAACCCTGTATGACTGGACCAAAGAAGCATTGATGGTCACTTGAAAAGTTGCTCTTTTACTTTCTCAAATAAAAAATTATCAGCTTTATTTTTGTTTATATTTTTATGTCATTGGGTGGTGGGGCAACAAAAAGGTATGGAACTAATATATTTTGTATATGGTCCACAATAATAAGGAAATAGGTTAAGAGGGCACCTTTCTTTCTCTTCCCAGTGAATTGTAATATAAATGCAATTTATGTCTGTGAACATAGTTTGATCCTAAGTTATAACAGGCTAGGTTTGCACGTTATACAAAACAATAACTTTGGTTTATAAATCTCAATGGCTGAGTTGCACCACATGATAAGCCAAAGCAGATCACATTTTCGCTTAGCATAATGCACAAAGCAGGCTAGAGATTGAAATTTTCAAATGCTACTTGGAAAAATGCCTAGGATTAGTTCTTAGTCCTGGAAAACATCTTTCAGAGTCTGCCTCTCTCTGGAGGTTTGATGTGGACAGTGGAATTTGCTGTTTATCAAAGTGAAGCTGTATGTTTGTACAGGTTTAGGGAACTACCCTTAATGGGTACATTTGTAAGTAAATTCAGTATTATAAAACACTTCTAGTAATTGTTCCTTTAAATTATAACATTACAATTGCTCAACCACTTGGGGATGATTTATTTGCTGGAATAATTTAGGCATTTCCAGTTGCATAGCTTCTTTTTGTGCTTGTTGTTTAATAGTAATTGCAGTTTTTGTCCAACTATGTGGCAGAGATGTATGTATTACCTGATTTTATATTGTGAGGAATTGTTATTTTTAAAGAAAAAGTATGCTTGTCTTATTAACTGTAATAAATTATCTGTCTACTTAACTATGGAAGATTATTTTTCTGTGCCAGAAGTCCATTCAATCCCATTTGCTATCTTATTATGTACCTTCTTAACTGATGCTGAGAAGATTAAATTATTCCTAAAGCTGGCAACATTACCAAAAGGGTGATTAAAATTATTTAGGAAAGAAAAAAATAATGATCAATGCACCTAAATATACATATCTGTTTGAAGGAGAATGCTTTTTAGTAATATATGGACATCTGGGAAAAACAATATTTTTGGTTGCTATTATAGAAAATTAATCTGTGGCTTTTGTATCTTGATACTTTTTTCCTCTGGAGTATTAAGGTTATTTTTTAACCTAATTTTCAGTTTTTCACTTGTAAAGGCTTTTGGAATATTTCCAATCTACTTAGAAGTTATTGCTATTCCTTATTATTTTCCCACCCGATTATAGAAATTCTTTTTTTTAAAAAAACTAGAAGCTTACAAAATGTTTGCTTAGTTTTAAAAAAAAAAAAAGAAAGAAAGGTAGTGGTAGAGCCTGGCAGAGAGATCAGTGGCTGTATTTCAGCAAAGCTCGTAACTAATTCTGCTATTATATATATATATATATTCCCCCCCCTTTTTTTTTTGCAAAGCTAGTCATAACAAAATGTTAAGTTATGCCATTCCTCTAAAATATTCCAAAATAAGAGGTTTTCCTGTATGGTGGACCAAAGCTTTATATTTCAACTTCTTTTTTTATACTTTTTTCACTGGAAGTAGTTGCTCAAGCACGATGCCCAAGCAGCTCACTATATTGTCATTTTTTGTGCTTAGAAAATATTCCATACTTCATTATGATATTAGGAAGATATTTTATCCATCTAAGGTAGATAAACCAGTCTGATAAAAGTTCACTGGACAAATCTTATTGCAAATACCTATTGATAAAGATTGTTGTTACATATAAGAGGAGAGAAGATAAAGCTCTGTATTACAGCGCCCTTAGAACATGGGTGTAAACTTGGCACATCATGTTGTTGTCACGTGACATTTTGTGACATTTTTCCCATTTGTGGAATTGGGTTGGGTGTGGCATCACACAGATCTAGCCCACAGGCCACCAGCTTCACATCCCTGTCTTAGAATTATAAAATACATGGTCATTTTAAGCAAATAGGTATAAAATTGGTATAAAATTATTTTGGGGATGATCAAATAAAATAATTTGAGCCTGGTAATTTTTGCCTTGAAAATGAGAGCATGTTTGATGATCCATCTGTTTGTTTTCTTGGCTATCAACAGTATTCTCATGAGTTTTCTTCAACAGATATAAAAGGAAGAAGTCTTTATTTAATGATGCTGCCAATTATTTTGAATATGAGACTGTACCTTAAGAATGTAAATATGCGTTCCTAGGTTTTTTATTTGGAAAATGATGATTCAACTTGACTGGGCAATTTTAATAGTTGGAAATTCCATGGGCAATTTACTCATCGCAATAGGATGTCCTGCCGTAATGCCTCAGTAATGTCACAGAATCTTTTTCTTTTAATTGAAACATTGATCTAAAAGCTCACAAGAAGACTAAATGTTGAGTTTCACATTGGGGATGGTTGATAGACTAACAAAAGATCCCTCCCTGTCCCCTTCTCATCCTATTCCTACCCTACCCATCTTTTAGCGAGGTTGATTATCTGGATTTTGATAGTATTTTTTAATAGGGTAAGCTATTATAAAAAAATGGTTTTCAAGATGGCTGCACACATGGATGCTGCGGCTAACTGCTCCTTCTTTCAGTATATGGTTTGTATGATTCTGTGTGTGTTTTGGATCCTTTCCTTGATTGAATCCTGTGGGGCAAGGAGCATCTATAGTCGGGCAAGCCTTGTCACAAATTGAAATGTGAAACAAGGCTATTACGGACAATTTTATACATTCTCATAACTTACCGAAGGAGGCAGCGAGGCCCCTGAGGGAGCCATGGATCACTATCACTGTAGGAAGGAGGAAGAGGCAGAGAAAGAGGAACGGAAGAAGAAGAGAGGATGCTAGGGTTTTCTTTAGGCTGAGTAAGTTTCCACACAAGCCTTCAATTCCAAGTATATTTCTTACCAATGCAAGATCTCTGACTAAACAAAATGGATGAATTAAGGGTACAGATTGCAAAGACTAAATTCATCAAGAACTGCTGTGTTTTGTGCTAATCACAGAAACTTCATTCACTTCTTCCAGATGCAGCTGTTGAGCTGGAAGGCTACATAGCTCACCGGCAGGACAGGAGTAGAGATTCTGGTAAGATCAAAGGGGGAGGTTTAAGACCTTATGTGAACAAAAGATGCGTTGTATCAATACAAAGACTGTAGACAGCCACTGCTCCATGGATCTGGAGTATATGACTCTTAAATGTAGACCATATATCTTCCGCGGGAATTCAGCTTGGTTTTGATTACTGCAGTCTATGTCCCACCTGATGCCAATACCACCATACCTCTTCAGCCCTTATTCTTAACACTGGTACACCACAGGATTGTGTATTGAGTCCTTTACTCTATACTCTTTATGTGCATGACTGCATTCCCACTCATGCTAGTAATACTATTGCTAAATTTGCAGATGATACAACAGTGGGGGACTTATCTCCAGGGGGTGGTGAGTCTGCTACCGAGATGAGGTTGACCGGTTGCTTTCTGGTGTGGAGAAATAAACTTGGTCCTCAACAACAATAAGACCTAGAGCTTATAGTGGATTATAGAAGGAACAGATCAGACATCCAGCCCTTGCTTATCAATGGAGACCGAGTGAAACAAGTGGCCAGTTTTTAAATTTCTGGGTGTTACCCTAAAAGAGGATCTGACCTGGGTGCCCACATTGCAGCCCTGCTCAAAAGGGCCCAGCAGAGATTATACTACCTGAGACTTCTCAGAAAACAACAACTGAATGAAAAAACTGCTGGTGACCTTCTACCACTGTACCATAGAGAGCATTTTAACATACTGCACCTCTGTATGATTTGCCAATTGCACAGTGGCAGATAGGATAGCACTCCAGAGGGTTTAATGTCATTCCCAGAGAAAAGCTCCCCGCCTGCCTAAGCTCAAAGATCTATCTCATCCTGGGAGCCCTTTTTTTGAACTATTACCATCTGGCAGATGGTACGAATAATAAAAACAAGGACAAATAGGCTGAAAAACAGCTTCTATCCTAGGTTAGTAGCTCTTTTGAATTCTGCTGTATAGTGAAGTGTTGGTGTGGTGTCGGGGTTTTCAGTTCAATGTGTGAAGGGTGAAGGATGTGTGTGTTTATCTTCATGGTCATGATGTGCACTGAAGATGGTGTTAGATTTTGTTGTACAAGGTGCAATGACAATAAAGTAAACTAAAAAAACTATACTGTCCAGAGTTGCCTTGTAGTAAGTTGAGCAGCTGATAAATTTCACTTTAAACAAATGATAAATCAAGAACATTAAAGGGAAACCAGGAAAAGAGAAATATCCAGCTAGTACCGGTAGGAAGCTGACACATGAGACAAACTGGTTCAAGACTTGCTTGGGACAGTCAAGATACTGTAGCTTTTAATGCTGAATAACAAATCTTGCTCCTGAACTGTTTGTAACCATCATTATGTATTCCCACAAATATTGTGCGGAAGGAGAGATTTACATTGTTCTGNGCCAGAATTCAGTTAGGAAATTTTTTTTTACATCTAACTAATTACAATCCTTTCTGCAACTTAGACTTTTATTTTCTGCTAGTTTATTTCTTATTGGGACTCTTGATAATCTGTTTACCATGTGCATTAAGTTTGGGCACAAATCAAAAAATGTATTGTCTAAAATTGATTATAACGTCCTACTGTAAGAAAATTACAAGAGATTTGGTTATTACTACTTTTGTAAAATGTTGTACCTGCAAAACTGTGAGACTTCTTATGCTTGTTTTTGTATGTATGTATTTTAAGTTTAATTTAAGAATTTTACCAGACCTCCTGTGAGTACTCTTCAGTGCTTTATTAAATTGCAAGGGCGTAGCCTTTGGCAGTGGTTTACATCTGCAGTGGTCACTCATTACCTGTACTGAAATACTTGTAACAGTGAATTAAAATAAAATTTCTTCAGGTAATATTTATCTAGACCAGGATTTTCCCTCCAGATTAAATGCCAACAATAATAACTGCCTTTCTTCTGTGTTTTATTCCAGATGTATTTATTTAAAACCAAATTCTATTATGGCTCTGGACTGTTGATGAATTCTGAAATTACAGACACATAGTTTTGAGATGTGACTTGATGCCAGAATCTTTTCTCTTGAGGGACAGTTCTTTTTCATGGTTTTAGCCACCTGGGACAACACTACTACAGATTTTTCTTCCCAGTGTGCCTTGTTTTCACCCAATTTGCAAGTCTGGAGCATCCTTACTCCATTTCCTGGTCCAGTCTATAATCTTTATCAATCCTAGATTGATTGTCTATAAACTGTCAATAGAATCATCTCTGGAACCTTTTGGAAAGCAAACAGTGCCAGTTTATTTGTACACCTTTCTTTCTTCCCTTTTGAATTAATCTGGCTTTTCATTTTAGCTCTTAAAAGATTGCTGAGATTCTGTTGAGAAAACTGCATTTCATTTACTCCATGGAAAGACAGTTTGATTTCCAGAAATTCCATAAGGAATTGTTTTCATTCAGACATATGTAACAGCAAGCATAAAAGCTGTTGCAGGGAACCTTTGTTGTTGGATATGTATAAATTTGTGAAATTCCCATAGTATGTAAAATTCAAAGTGGTGATAATCTGTAACAATCTCATGTGAAAATATATGTGTGTATGTATGTGTGTGTGTAGTGTGTGTGTTTACTCTTGTATATATCTCTACTTTTTCTACTCTTTTTCAAGCCCCAGGTCACTCAGAGCCTGCAGAAATGTGAAAATATGTGAGTCCATCTAAAATATTTTAGAAATGATGATAATCTATTTCCTTTTTTAAAATTACTGGACCAAGAACTTCACCTGGCTGAAAAACTATGTCTTCTTCTGCAGAAGGATATATGCTGTAAGCTTTGCAGACCATTTTTGTTTTAGTGGCCCAGAGGGACACTTTGGGAGAAATTGGAACAATACTCGATGGACTGGAAATTGTTTCTGTGGATCCACTGACTGTATGAAAACACAGATTGCCCTTGATTTACATTTAAAATTACAACAGATTTGAAAAAAGTTCCTTATGGCCCATCCTTGAAGTTACAACTACTGCATCACCCTCTGTCACACCACACAATTAATTTCAGGCACTTAGCAACCGATTCGCATTTATGACTGAGTACCGTGTCCTGTAGACATGTTATTGTATGCTTATACAATAAGCATTGTATGTAATGCTTATTGAATAAGCTGCATTCAGACTGACAACACATGATTCACTTAATGACAGTGAAGACTCATGTAACAACCATTGTAAAAACAGTCATAAAACAGTCCAGTTTACTGACACTCAAAATTTCAGACTCAGTAGTGGTTGTAACTCAGCTCAAAAGTTTTATATTTTCATTTGAGAATAATAGTGATCTTCAGGAGCAATGAGGTGATGACTAGTATGAGAGAGATTAAAGCAGAAGTGCATTTTAGCAAACCTGTTCTTTAATTTTAAAAAATATATTTATATCATATCAAATACCATATATTATATTTCTCTGGTGACTTATTTCCTCTGGAGTAATATGGAGGATACATTTAACATTTGGGGGGGTTTCTTTTTGTATGTTAAGTCAATTTTATGGCTGACAATACATTTTTTGTGTATAATCTCAAGGATTTATGTAAGCAAATTTAATTTAAACATTACAGATTTTTACAGAGCTTTTTGAAATTTCCAAGCGAGGTTCCCCCACTTTTGAACCATCAATTCTGTAGGTCAAATGCCACAAGTAATTGCAGCATTTTTTAGTAAAAGATATATACATTGTCATCTAAATTGTTAACAAATCACATTTTATAATTGATTTAAAAGCATAAATTTTTATATTATTTCCCAAGAGTAAAAATTACTGGATGACAGTTTATCATTAAAGCTTCTGGAGGTTTTGTTTTCTCACAGGGAAGAAACAATGTTGAGTGAAGTCCTACTCTTTGTTATAATACTCCTCAGTATTGTGTGGAAGAGATGATTTATATCAGGGGTTGCCAACCTTTTGGACCTCAGGGACCACCAAACTCATAATTTTAAATCCCGCGGACCTCTAATATGAATTTTGACTGACAGTGCTTGCTGACATTGGTGGGAAAATCGGTCCCATATTCCAGAGCTGCAGTAGTCAAAGACTACTGGTCTTTGGTCATCCCATTGGTCATCCCAGAGCAGTTCCTCCAGTCCATGGCAGGCCGGTGCACCCGGGTGGAGGAGCAGCTTCGGGATGCCCAAAGGGCCAGTCTTGTGATTACTGCAGCTCTGGAATATGGGACCGACTTTCCCACCAGTGTCAGCAAGCCACCTCGGGATGGATTTCTGTCCCCCACTGTTGGTCTTACCTTTCAGTTCCAGCTCACATGGCTCTACTCAAAGCTGAGGGGTAGGGCCAGCAGATGGGCGGGCCATGTGGGCAGCGTAGCCTTGTGTTCCTGCACAGCCTGAATTAATTGCTTTGGGGAGGGGACATTTTTTTGCAGACCACCAAAAATTTTTCACAGATCATCAGTGGTCCCCGGTCCACTGGTTGGCGACCACTGATTTACATGATTAAATTAATCAAAAACTATTACCGTATATCTCTTGTTTTACATCCTTGTCTCCTATCCTCTATAGGCTGTTAAATACACTGCTCAAAAAAAAAGGGAACATAAGAATTAGACATCCTAGATCTGAATGAATGAAATATTCTTATTAAATACTTTGTTCATTATATAGTTGAATGTGCTGACGTTGAATGTGCTGACAACAAAATCACACAAAAATTATCAATGAAATCAAATTTAGCAACCCATGGAGGTCTGGATTTGGAGTTACACTCCAAAATTAAAGTGAAAAAAAACATTACAGGCTGATCCAACTTTGATGTAATGTCCTTAAACAAGTCAAAATGAGGCTCAGTAGTGTGTGTGGCCTCCACATGCCTGTATGACCTCCCGACAAACGCCTGGCATGCTCCTTGAGAGGTGGCGGATGGTCTCCTGAGGGAGTCTCCTCCCACACCTGGACTTAAAGCATCCCCCACCTCCTGGACGTCTGTGTACAACATGGCATTGGTGGATGGAGCGAGACATGATGCCCAGATGTGCTCAATTGGATTCAGGTCTGGGGAACGGGCGCGACTAGTCCATAGCATCAATGCCTCAATCTTGCAGGAACTGCTGACACACTCCAGCACATGAGGTCTAGCATTGTCATGCATTAGAGGAACCCAGGGCCAACCGCACCAGTATATGAGTCTTCACAAGGGTCTTGAGGGATCTCATCTTGGTACATAATGGCAGTGAGGCTACCTCTGGCAAGACATGGAGGCTGTGCGGCCCCTAAAAAAATGCCATCCCACACCATTACTGACCCACTGCCAAACCAGTCGTGCCGGAGGATGTTTCAGCAGCAGAATGTTTCTCCACGGCATCTCCAGACCCTGTCACGTCTGTCACATATGCTCAGTGTAAACATCTTTCATCTGTGAAGAACACAGGGCGCCAGTGGCAAATTTGCCAATCTTGGTGTCTCGTGGCAAATGCCAAACGTCCTGCACGGTGTTTGGCTGTAACCACAGCCCCCACCAGTGGACGTCAGGCCCTCATACCACCCTCATGGAGTCTGTTTCTGACAATTGAGCAGCCACATGCACATTTGTGGCCCGCTGGAGGTCATTTTGCAGGGCTCTGGCAGTGCTCCTTCTGTCCCTCTTGCACAAAGGCGGAGGTAGCGGTCCTGATGCTGGATTGTTGCCCTCCTACAGCCTTCATTGTCTCCTGATGTACTGGCCTGTCTCCTGGTAGCGCCTCCATGCTCTGGACACTTTGCTGACAGAAACAGCAAACCTTCTTGCCACAGGTCGCATTGAGTGCCATCCTGGATGAGCTGCACTACCTGAGCACTGTTGTGGTTTGTAGACTCCGTCTCATGCTACCACTAGACTGAAAGCACCACCAGCATTCAAAAGGTGACCAAAACGCATCAGCCAGGAAAGCATAGGCACTGAGGAGTTCTATGGTCACCACCTGCAGAACCACTCCTTTTGGGGGATGTCTTGCTACCTGCCTATGGTTTTCACCTGTTGTCTATTCATTTGCACAACAGCATGTGAAATTGATTGTCAATCAGTGTTGCTCCTCTCTATATGGACAGTTATTTCACAGAAGTGTGATTGACTTGGAGTTACGTTGTGTAAATTCATTTATTTTTTTTGAGCAGTGTACATTGGATGCATACTGTGAGATCTTTACCAAATCTACTGATGAATGAAAAGGCAAACCTGTAGACAGTAATGAACCAGTAGATTTGAGAATATCTAATGTGAACTCTAGTGGTTTCTTCTTATTAGTTAACATGGAACTCCTTAAGCGATCCTTAAAGCAATAAGGAACAACAGTGAAATGCTACACATATATAAAAAAAAAATTCAGAACTGCTTCGCGCTAAAAATATGCTCTAGGCTACAATAAGATACTCTTATAAAATGTAGAATACAGTAGAATACAATAGAATAAACAGAGTTGGAAGGTCCTTGGAGGTCTTCTAGTTCAGGAAACCCTATATCAATACTGTATGTTAGATTGTTTTCAATATTTACGATTCAAGATTTCACACTACAATAATTTGCGTGTTGTGATTGAAGGAATGAAGAAGATTGTGTGGATATTAGATGTTAGGACAGGACTGTTGGAATTTAGGTTCAAATACCTGTTACCATGAAGTTTGTGCCTTGACCAGATACTAAATCTATATCTAACAAAAAGAATATATAGCTATGGTAAATGATGGATGTGGAAGGGAATAGATATGTATTACTTAGCATCTCTTGCAGAAGGTGCAGCAAATTATAAACCTGAATAGGATTGTAATTTTGGAGTCTTTTTTTCTTAACTGTTTTATTTAAGTGCAATTCTGTCATTGTTACTTAGAAGTCCCATAATGTGCAGCTTTCTTCTAGGAAAAATATATGTTGGACCCAGAGTCCCTGATTTTCTGGTGTTTGAGCTATTAATTTTGGAACTGTTCCCTTAGAGATATTTGTGTTCATTTATTCATTTAACATATTCATTTAATTTTTTCTGCTATATTTACCGTGTTTCTCCAACAATACGGTCTTCACCAATAGGAAGCTCCACCATGTTTATAGGTATTCAATTTATAAAATTGAAATTAAGCCCCTCCCCCCAAATTAAGGCCCATATTAAACATGGGAAATGGGGGGAATGCGCGGGGGGGGGCTTGCATTTAGGAAGTACTTGCATGCAATTGGTGCTGCCTGCGTTTGGGTCTCATACCGGGAGACCTCCGCCACTGTTGCTTTTCCTTCTGCCTTGCTGCCATGGCATTAGAGGAACGCCGCGGCGTTGTGCAGCAGCAACGGCGGCCAGTCAGAGCTTCTCCCTGCAACTGGAGCCCTGAGGAGATATTTGGCTTCAGGCACTCCGTCGCCGCCTTCCAAGGGAAGGCGCTCGCCTGAGAGGATCTCTCCCTCTCTCTCTCTCTCTCTCCCCACAAGGTCAACATCTGCGCTGTGGCTGAGGAGGAGGAGGCTGCAGCCGGTTCCTCCTGCTTGCTGAGAGGTGAGAAAGCCGCGGCTTTGCAGAGCAAGTGAAGCGCTGCTCGCCCAGCGAGATTTGGAAACGAGGGGCAGGAGGAGGCATGCACGCACCTGCGACTCACTTTCCTGGCACTGCCCAGCCTGCACGTCGTATTGCGGCTCTGGCAGGAATGAGCGAGGGTCCGGCGGGAAGCACTCGCTGGGTGCCCAGCGCAGCTGGCAGTGGGCCTTCTTCCCGGCGAAGAAGGAGAGAGAGAGAGAGCGGGAGAGACCCTCTTGGGCGAGCACCTTCCCTCGGATGGCGCAATGGAGCACCTGAAGCCTAGTGTCTCCTCAGGGCTCTGGTTGCAGGGAGGAGCCCTGACTGGCTGCATTGTGCTCGCCAAACACTGCGGCGTTCCTCTAATGCCACGGCAGCAAGGGAAAGGAAAGCCAACAGTGGCAGAAGTCTCCCGAACTCCAAGCTGTCGCCGCCCGGCCCACCCAGAGAATGGGATGCAAGGGGGGGAATTAAGTCACCCCCGAAAAGACAGCCTAGCCATTTTTTCAGGGGTCAAAAAAAAATAAGGCCCTGCCTTATAATGTGAGAAACTCGGTAGTTATTATAAATTGCCAGAAAAAACAGAAACTTGCAAATTTCTAGAAACAAACTATATCATGAAGTTCTTACTGTTGCATTCCTGTATTTAAAATACCATAGTAATATTTTTTTGCATTAACTTCAGAAGTCCTGTGTTAAATTTTGAATGATATCTCAAACACCAGGCAAAACATTGTGCTCGAAATCATGCTGAACATTTCGTCTAATGATTTGCAGCGCACAGATACTTAACTATTTTGAATCTAATCATTAATATACAAGGCTTCTTGTTGTTTCTTTTTTTCATTTATTCTGGGAAGCATTTTGAAAATATTAAAGAAAGGGGTGTTGGTTCTACCTGAATGCTTCTTCTCAGGGAGCCAAAGGGAGAATCCAGGATGGGTAGTGTCTTGTCTCATAGCTCTGCAGACTGATTTGAAAAACTGAGGACACACCCTCTGGTAACAGTCCCCAGTTCTGAATGACGTCGAAGAGAATCCAGCTGCTCCTCATCCTCTAACAGATAGCCTATTTGATACTGCGAGAAAAAAACATTTCCTCCCTACTNCTCCACTGAGCCAAAGGGAGAATCCAGGATGGGACATACCAAAGCTGGCTGATGGCTGTCCTATGGGAGGGAACTGGATTGGTCGGAGGTCCCCACTTCTACATGAACGCCGTACAGGACTCGTCTTCCAAAGGACACCTCTGCTGAGGCAAAGGAGTCAATTTTATAATGTCTTATGAATGGGGTCACAGATGACAAGTCACAGCTCTACAAAAGCCCAAAACTGAAGCCTGCATTGCCCAGGTTGCAGTGGTTGCTGCACTTCTGGTTGAGTGCGCAGTGATTCTCCTGGGCACAGGAGAATGCACATAGGCCTTCACAATACAGGCTCTAAGTGGTAGATGGTGTCATCCTGTGACCCAAAGTTGATGGCTGAAAGGAAAAAAACAGGGCTTCAGTCCTCCTAAAAGAGGAGGTCCTTTTGATGTATATACGGAGGGCCCTCCAAATGTCCAATGTGTCCCATTTTCTCTCCAGTGCATGGGTAGGCCCTGGACAGAAATCAGGCAAAATCAACTCTTGTGAGCGATGGAATAAGGAGTTCACCCTGGGCAGAAAGGTAGAGTACAACCGCAGAACCACCATGTCTGCATGGAAAATGCACAGGTCCTTTCTGATGGATAAGGCCATCAACTCCGAGATACATCTGGCCAAAATAATGGCCACTAAGAATGACACCTTGCACATGAGTAGGTGAAGACTGACTTCACGCAAGTGTTCCAAAGGGGGAGAAGTCAGTGCCTGCAGGACCCTAGGCAAATCCCAGGTGGGGAAATGGTGGACCACCGTTGGCTTCAAATTAGTGGCTCCCCTAAGGAAGGCTTTCACCCTGGGGTGTTGAGCCAGAATGGTTGAGTCCTTGACTCAAAAAACCAAGGCCAAGGCAACCACTTGTCTCTTCAAGGTACTGGGGGTGAGACCTCTGTCCAACCTGTCCAGCAGGAACTCTTAACACATTTGCCACAGGCATAGCAGTAGGTTCCAATAGGTGACTGGCACACCAGCCGCAGAAAATCCTCTACAATGCGTCGTATATCCTGGTCGTGGAAGGTCTTCTAGCCGCCTGGATGGTCTGGCCCTTCTGGAAGACTACTCTTGTTTCAGGAGCACCTGCTCAAGCGCCAGACAGTCAACTGAAACCAGGCTGGATCTGGGTACTCAATCGGGCCCTGGCTGAGGGAGATCCTGTGCAGGGGAATTCTCCAGGGTCTGGCGACCGACAGGTCCACCAGGTAGGCGAACAATGGGCGCCTGGGCCAGTAAAGGCTACCAACAGAACCTCCGCCTTCTCTGTCAGTACTTTTTTTTTTTAAATAAAAGTTTTATTTAAGTTTTCACAAAACACACAAATACAAATAAAATATCTTTTTTTGAGAACAGCATGTCCCTGGGTTATCAATTCTCCATACAGACATAAACTTAATACATATTTATCTTATGATTCTAATCCATATTTTATAACTATTTTCATAATTTTTTCAATAGCTTTTCCCTTTCTTTACTCCCTATAGCCTTATTTTAAATTAACTCATTCCTTTCTAAATTCAATTACACATCATTTTATAATTTTTAAAATCTTTCTAATCAATGTTTTTATACTTTCGTCTGTTCTGTTTACAATTTCATACTATCTTTTCTCATAAAACAAAATTTCCCCTGTAATTACTAGACTGGAGTGTAACACCTTTATATCTTTTTTCAAATCCTTTATATCTTTTTTCAAATCTTATTTAAAAATTTAAATTACATCTTTACAGTTATAACATTCATTTTCTAATCTCTATTTTATAACACATACCTATTTTCAGTTGAATTCTGCTTGGTACATTCCTTTAAAATACACACTAAATTCTTAAAAGAAAAAAGTATATATGTATATATATCTGTGTTTTTTTAAGCTCTCGCGGGTACTTACATTTGTGCTGTTTAGCTTCCTTCGGGTATTATCCCACGT
>BHFT01004518.1:0-24535 GCA_004320025.1 Laticauda laticaudata
AGAAAGCGATCGATATACGATTCCCAATCCTCCTCATCAGGATTGAAGGGTGCGGGCAGTGCGTTGTTACCAGTCATTTCTCTCGTTTGGTTCAGATCGCCACGTGCTTCGGTCTCTGCTTCTACGACGATCCCACCTTCATCACCAGTGTCCCGTCCGGAAAAAAGTGCATGAGACCGGGTTCCAAACAACAACTCCTTTATTTAACTTGCTAGGCAAAAGATATGGAACATAGCCTAAGCTACGGCAGTCCTTTATATAGCGGCTTGCCTGCCGGCTTGTGGCCAATGACACTTGTTTAATTCTTCCCACCGTTTGGTGGCTTCCCAGATTAGTTCCTAGTGAACCAATCCGTAAGTGGCCTTTTTGGCCAGTCAAAACGAGGGACTTGGAATCTACCAAGTTCCATACAGAACAGCTATAATAACAAAGCTTTGCCTATCTGATTGTATTGCACTTCCCGACCATCACACCTTATTATATTTATCATATCTCTGTGCATTACTAAGTGGTCTGAGCTTCTTCAGCATGTTTTCTATCTACTTAAGACTTGTGATATGATTCCCTCATTGCTTGCATATCTCTATCAAAGTCATATTATTTCCATTAATTAAGGTAAGAAATGAAGAACTTAGTTGTTAATTCTATAGACCAAATGTTGGATGAGAAAATATAGCAGAATGCATCCAAAAGTGAGCTCTTAGGTGTATTTATAAGTGCCAACTATCTCTTGACAAGTAGAAAACAAGAGTTCAAAATGTTTAGATCTTTTAAAAATCCCCAAGAATTTGAGTTTTTGGCAGGTTTGTGGTA
This sequence comes from Laticauda laticaudata, assembly GCA_004320025.1. Taxonomy (NCBI): domain Eukaryota; kingdom Metazoa; phylum Chordata; class Lepidosauria; order Squamata; family Elapidae; genus Laticauda; species Laticauda laticaudata. The sequence continues at coordinate 814 of BHFT01004518.1, forward strand.
TGCAACAAGTGCCTTAAGTTTACATAGAATAAAATCATCCATCTATTAAGCCTAATTGGTCCCAGATCAAATATTCACATTCGTTTCTTTGTACTATCTCTTATCAATTGCCGATTGATTGAATACAATGAATCCAATCTCCAAAGCCAATCTATCTTCCTCTTCAAAACCATGTAAATATTTCTGACTTATTTTAGGTTACTTGATTTAAAATGTGATGCTCTGGTTGAAAAAAATCATTCTGTTGGTTGATGCAAAATATTTCATTACTACACTTGAATAGTAATATCAAAAAGTAGTACCCCTGCCTCCATACATTGGCCAATCTGCTTTGTATCATTCTATGTGGTGTTCAGTCTGACTTGTTCTTTGAATGCATAGCTCCTGAAAAAAATGTATCTGTGATATTTCTTGGACAATTCTCCCTGTATCTCTACAAACATCCTAATTATTCAGTTGACAAAATGGTCAGAGCTAGCAGCCTTTTCTAACAGGATTGTTACACAAAGGATTGTAGGTGGGTTTTTTTTATCCTCCTTATCGGCCTAAATTTAGGCCACCTAAATTTAGGCCACTTAGTGGCCTAAATTCAAAACTACATACTATTTCTCAACATGATAATATAATTCTCCTATCCCAGGGACAGCTAGAAGCACCAATATACCCTTCCATGTCTCCTTTAATACTTGTTAAATTCTATGCCAACCTTACTTTATTTCTTTAAATATAAGTTTAACTTTTTATTAAAATATATACATGAGAAACTAATTTGCTTCAGAACAAAGTATCAGCTTGAAGAAAAGAAGGAATTCCCCTGAAGGGAAATCTCACCATTTTGCTTTCTTATTTTTTTTTATTACTTGACATCCCTATCATGGAGCGATTTTGTAAAACTACCTATGATGCCTTCTCAAAGCTCAAGAAGGGTGGGAAAGGGAACTTAAATAAGAAGGGAGGTAAAATCTGATATTTCTCTTTTATCGCTATCAAATTTTTCATTTTAGAGAAATAAAAAGTATTGCTACCCAAAAAAAAAGGAAAAGGCACTTTGCCTGCCACTCATGACAGGCTAATTTCCCATCAATAACAATTTACGTTTCCCTATTTATTGTTCTTCTGTCAGTGACTAATGAGGTTGTCTCCAGATATGCCTAGAGGTAAGAGGAGTCAATATATCAATTGCAACTGGGCAACTGAAGTCCCATCCCTTTTTATGTAAAAAGATGTTTGACTTAATTTGCACAGCTGTGTCTCTCATTATTTCTTCAATATATTTAATAGTGATATTTAATCTAAAAAAAAAATTTAAAATAGTAATTCTAGGAATTAAAATGATTCTATTTCCACTCAATTTCTAATGGAGGCTATGTTTGGGGATACAAAATATATTGAAAAAACTGATTTTTGAGAAATAGGAATGAAAGGAAAAATACATCTGCAAAACTTAGCTACCTCTTGTATTTCAATCCATCTGCAAAACTTAGCTACCTCTTGTATGTCAACAAATTATATTAAATATTAAACTATTTTTCTCCCCCTTTCAGGATTTTACAAAATAGTGTTTGGGGAAATAAAATGTAAAATACAGCAAAATAACAGAATAAAATTTTAATGTACTGTTGAATTCAGAGTATCAAACAAAGACCGACATCCATTTGAAAGCAGATGGAACTTCCAGATTGTTACCACTAGCAGAAAATAGAACAGAATAGAATAGAATAGAATAGAATAGTTTATTGGCCAAGTGTGATTGGACACACAAGGAATTTGTCTTGGTNGGAATTTGTCTTGGTGTAAATACTCTCAGTATACATAAAGAAAAGGTACATTCATTAAGAATCAAGAATCATAACGTATAACACTTAATGATAGTCATAGGAGTCTGTCTTAGTACTGGATTGCATAAAGAGACATTGCCTTCTGAACTAACAAAAACTAACAAAATTTATCCAGAGAGGTTTGTACGTAGCCTATATTTTCATGCTTGATCAGATTTATTCTGGAATGTGTGTGGTTTTTTTTAATAATACCCAATCATACACTGTTCAGGAATTTAAAATTGAGAACTATTAGCTAAAGTCCTAAGATTTAAGTGCTTTAATGTTTCTGGTCAAAGGAGGGCATAAGCAAGTTGTTGGGGGCTTTTTTGTTTTTTTGAGTTATTGTTTTGGCCAATTTCTTTCATTATTTTGAATTTTACTTATAGATTATTTCCCAGATATCTCAACTATAAATAGACTAATACATTATTTTTTTTAAAAAAGCACTGCTATTCATTAGCTATTGGAAAGAACGTCAGTGATTGATCCGAGAAACAAAAGAAATTCCAATAACAGTGAGATATACAAAACTATATAAAACAATATAGCAAGAAAGATAACATAATGTAATAAACCAATAAGAAAAACCCAAGAGAAAAATCCTAGTACCACAAAGGTCAACACAATAATTGTCTTTTCAGTTCAGAGCACTTAAAACCTCACTTTCCTTTAGTGTATATCATTTTAACAGTGTATAAATATCTCAGTGCTTGAGTTACGCATATTTTTTGATATGTAGTAGTAGCAATTTTCATATTAACCTTTAACTTTCTCCCCTCTGTCTTTGTGTGTGTGCATGCAACCTTGCACAGCATATACTTCCTAGCCAAATGTATATTAAAATACAGGTAATTCATTTTCAGAAACCATTCCTGTATGCAAATCTAAAAAGTAGGATTTTTATCCAATTACTTAATTTATTTAATAAATGACTGGCTCAAGATTTTCATGTGCTATTGTCAGGAATTTATGTTCTTCTATTAATATATTATAAAATTAAATAAAGCCACTAATACTTTTCTTCTTTGAATCTTCAGCCATTACATAATTATGAGGAATATCAAAAGCCATATATAGCCACTAATATTAACGCTGTTATAAATGTAAATAAGCCTGCATTTATTAAGCTTGTTTGGGTGCAGGATATGCTTTAAGAATTTCATTAATATTAAAGATTTAAAAGAAGAAAGGGAATAGATGATTACTGCTCAAACAAAGCATTTCCAGAAAAGTCACTTTTTAATTTAATACTCTATCACAAGTCGATAAAATAAAGTAATATATATGAATGTATCAATAGTAGGAAGTGAGAACTTTCCATTTCCAAAATTTAAGACATGTATAATCAAGGTATAATTAAGTCTCGCAAAGTTAACTTTGTTTGCCATTAAACAGGCGAATTCCCCACAATCATAAAAAGTCAGGACAAGTCAAGAGAGACCTAGTATATTGTCATTCCTCATTCCCGCATGATATGCTAGGCTTCAGATAGATCCAGCTAGGCTCAGATATCCTCAGTTCAGTAATTTACTTTTTTTGATTTTAGTTAAGATGTCAAAAAACAATAATGTAAAACATGTATCTAGCGATACAATAGTGAATCTTGGATTTATACATTCAAGTGTACTATTTTGGTGTCAAAGTTGAAGGGCAAAAATCTTTTTTTATTTAACCTTCCTTCTTATTGCTTTTCTTCCTTTCCATTTATGTTGAAATAGCCTTATTTCTAGAATCAGGAACACAAGCTGGAAACTAGTAATAAAACAAGAACAACACAAAAGACTGATGGCATACTAATTCTATTTGCTTGCAATGTGCTTCATCAATCTAGTTCCCTCATATCATCCTTGCCAAAATAACTAGAGCTAGAGAAAGATGCTTCAGTCAGCCATAATTTAGACTGACATTGATTCTGAGATATTGTCTGGCTATATTGTCTTATTAAGATGGCATTTAAAACCTTCTCTTTCAGCACCATAGCTTTTATCAATTCTCACATTGCTTTTTATATTAAAAGCTTATTTTTAAACTAAGACCACTTTGCCCTTTGTTCAAAAAATTATTGATCCACATCACTTCTTTTGGGAGGTGCAAGAATGAATGTTATTGACAGTTTAAAACTATGATACTACTTGTATGTCTGATTTAAATAAATACAAGAAAGTAGATGTCAGATAGAACCATCTGGAATGAGAGCTGTCACAACACAGGAGACAGCTATGTTGTGACTGAATGGAAAATAACCCGGTATATACAAACTACTCTGGCCTTGGATAAAGGGGAAATCTTTTTTTAATCTTTAGGAAGAGTCCAAATTGCTTGGTTTTTTTTTTCTTTAACCCTTTTGGTTTGTTTGTGAGAAGACAATTGTGTGATCAGCAAATTTAAGTTTGTGAATATTTCTGCCTCCAATCTTTACTACAATTTTTGATTCTTCAGGTTCCAGTTTCTTCACAACCCATTCAGAATACAGATTAAATAAAATAATAATTCCATTGCCAAAAAAGAGTTAGCCCAAGGATTGCTCCAATTTACTTCATCCTTCATATTAGCAAATTTCTCCTTTAAATCATACTGCAATAGTAGTACATAAAATTATCTGCAACAATGTCCGACCTGTCAATGACTACTTCAGTTTCAACCACAACAATACATTAGCAGACAATAGATATAAACTTAAGGTAAACCTCTCCAAATTCGATTGCAGAAAATACAACTTCAGCAAAGAGTGGTCAATGCTTGGAATGCACTACCTGACTCTGTAGTTTCTTCCGCAAATCCCAAAACTTTGACTGTCTCTTGACCTCACCCCATTCCAAAGAGGTCTGAAAGGGATGTGCATAAGATTTCTGTAAGGAATGTGCATAAGACCACCAATGTGTCTACCTTCCCTTTAAACTTAAACAACAGATGGCATTAGACTTAACGAAATGGGAGAACCTACAACTGTCATTAATAGGGAGAATATCAACAATCAAAATGAATATTTTACCCAGAATTTTATTCTCTTACCAGAATTTCTATATTTGTTTCAAACAATACCAATTAGGCTTGGATAAGGACTATTTTGAAGATTTTAAATAAAATTGGTATTGAAATTAATATGGCAAGGTAAGAAAGCAAGAATAAAGTTAAAAATTCTTACAAGATTGCTTAGAAACTAGAGGAGGATTTGGTTTGCCTAATTGGGAGTTGTACTATCAAGCTACAACTTGATAAAGCGCTAAGGAATGGTAAAGGTAACATTAAGAAATACTAGATTGTTGCCATACGAAGGACATTGATCTAGTTGTTGGGGTGCATGCTTTTGTTATGGTACAAGGGAACTAAAAACCGGGTTATTTTAGAAGACAATCATATATGGGTCTCTGTGGTTTAAATGGCGAGAAGAAATTAAAGACAATTGCGATTTGAAAATTCCAGTCTGGTTATCAACTATTGACAGCATGTTTCCTATTTATAAATACAAGAAGGAACAAACAGTTGGATATGGGGGAATTTTGAAATGAAAAGGGCTGAACTTAAATTTATGCAAAAAAAGCTAGAGGAACAAGGTAATAAAGCATGAATTGGTTTTCATATGTGCAAATACATTCAAGGTTGAAAAAGATTTTAAAAACAGAAGGTTTTTATGATAAATTGACTGATTTGGATAACGATTTTGACACGCATACTGATGAAAGGTGCATTGTAAAAGAGTATATGGATAATTTACCAGAAATTAAAATTAGGAGAGCAAGTTAATAAGAACTATGATTCGCGTGGGGAGAATTCTGATATGGATGATTAGAAAATGGCAAAAATTGTGGCTTTCAAAATTATAAATGACAGGAATGTCAACAGCATTTTAAGAAAATTTGTTATGAGATGTTTTACAGGTGGCATTTCCCACCCAACAGAATAGCTAGAATGTTCAAGAATAAATCTGAAAAATATTGGAATGTCAGTGAGGACACCAGGCTCATATTACCATCATGTGGTGGACTGTGCGGATCGCTAAAAAATGGACTAAAATCCACACGAGGTTTCGGAAAAAAATGACAAAAAACATAATAAGACTTTTCGACCCAGAGATATTTTATTGGGAAATTTTACCACCAGTACAGCAAAGATTGAAATTATCTTGATATAAATGTATTAACAGCACTGATGGGATTTTATCTGCTAAAAATTGAAAATGAGAAAGTACCATCACAGAAGAAATTATTAAGAAAAATATTGGCAATGTGCTGAAATGATTAGATTGACATTTGAAATTAGAGAACAAGACGATTAAAAATTTTAACAAAATTTGGGACTTTTCTATCATGGTTAGATAACAAAGTAAATAATAGAATATATAGAATTTTAGAAAATAACTGAATATATAAGATGTTATTTCTTTTCTTTTCTTATTATTATATATATAAAATGTTTTCAGTAGATTTGGAGGATACATGAATTGTTATAAAATAAACTAAGTATAGTTATCTTGCAAAGTATGAATGAACAAAATTACAGTCAAATGACTAATTAATAATAAGACTAGAGTATTCAATTTTTTATGGATAATATGAGTTATTATATGATGTAACTGTAACTGAGACTATGAAATTGATGCACAAAAAATTTGCAAACCAACCAACACATTGTTTGTATACTTGTGTAAGAAAGCTGGATGTTTTTATGTTTTGTTTGTCTTTGTTTTTAAAAACCAATAAAATATATAATAATAATAAAAAAGATTTCAGTAAGGAATGTGCATAAGACCACCAATGTGTCTACCTTCCCTTTCCTAACGTCTCCTTTTATTCGTACCCGTTTCATGTACTCATAATCATGTTCCTAATTATATGTCATCTAAAATATGCTTGACAAAATAAATAAATAAATAAAATATGTGATTATTTCCAAACCTGTGGCCATGTTTACTCCCCAAATTTTCTGACACAAGACTAGGATGCTTGTGGGTAGTTCAGACTGTGGGCATTCCTGTAGAGATGGAATCAACACCTGGGGCCTTGTGGTTTGTTTGCCCCTAAAAATGATGGATATTCCTTGGCTTCCCAAATAATAGTTCCACAATTGACTGGGGGTGGAGGTTGTTTTGCACAGATGTCATATAGGGTGGAATGTTTATTTTTTAAATGGGCAGGCAAGAGTAATATTCCTGGGGATTATGTATCTGGAGTGGATATCAATGAAAGCACCACATGAGGTATTCTATGTTGTAGGTTTAAGTAGTCTATTCTATAATTACATCATCTGATGAGGATCTTGATTGCTCAGACTTGTTACATTTCCCTTTTTATACATGCTAATAATATGGACCTTTTCACATGTACAACCATGTATATGGGGGGAGGGGGAGGAACAATCTTGCTTTTACCTGTACTGTATCCCCACCTAAACATTTTTTTAAAAAGATCCCTTGAAAATACCACAATATGGCTTAGATTTCAAGAAAAAAGCTACCACTCCAGGCAGATTTTCAGTGTAAAAAAAAATTTTTTTTTAAAGCTGATCTCATTCTTACAGATGTTCACTCTGAGCTTATCTTCAGAAAACAAATCCAATCTTCAGCTTTGATATGACAGCATTTTGTTCTTTCTCCCAGCCCTTAAGAAGGTGATGATGATGCTTTCCACTGAGCTCCAACTTTTTCTTGTCTGTGTACTGTTGTCTAGGTTGTATTTAATTCCTTTGTGGAATTTATCACTGCATACTACTTACAAATCAGGATGTAGGTAGTGATACCTTGTATCCCCTTGGCTATGGAAAATTCAAGGGGGAGCAGTCAAGAGATTTACTTTTCCCTAGTGTAGTATGCATACACATAGAGAAAGGCATGTGGGTATATAGAGAAAGATGCACTGCATTTCATTTTGTAGCATCCCATGCTTTGATTCTAAGGAGATTTCATTTGTATATGTGATATAATTGCTATAAGCAATTGTATAAGCAATTGTATAAGTGATATAATTGCTAGGAGAAACCTATAATTTAATTTTTAATTAATTCTTCCTGTTCTTCTTCCCAGTACAATATTTGCATACAATTGTACTTTTGATAGAACTTATTTGTGATGGCTCTATAGAAAAATAAGTTCTTAATTATACTAGCATAGTTGAAATGTCTTAACTAGATTACAAGATAGGCTACCAATCATCCAATTGTTGACATTAAGTACCTGATCTTCTATTAATAATTATATTTTCTTGAAGTGGAGAGCAAATAAACTATTTAGCAACTACTATAAGCATGGTTTTTCATTCATGTTAAGTTATCCTAGGGTAGCTATGTTTCAGTTTGTTGTTGCTTCTTCTGAAAATATCAACATTTCCCAAAAGTTATTATGCTCGTGGACACTTACCTCTCTTGGACATCTTATTCACCCTTTTTATTCCAAAGAAAAATTATCCGACTTTTTAAAATAAATAAATGAATAAATTGTAGTGAGTATGCTGCAAAACAAAACAGCAGTTTCCAGAATCATCATTATGTTAGTCCCTTTGGTAATACGTGTCTCATAAGCAATCTTTAGAAAACTATGAGAAACTGTCGACAGACCTGTATTCTATGCCTACCTATCCAGAAATAAAATTGGATGATTCTATCTGCCATCACGTGCTTCCATTCATTCTTCCCATTTGCTGGTTTTGTCTTGATGTTATGGGGACAAATTATTTAATTGCAGATAACTGCAGTTACACTGATCAGGAAAAAGGATAAAGTTATGCTCCCAAGCAAAGAGATAGTAGCTACTTTTGAGGTAAGGAATAAGTTCTTTCCTCTATCCTTTTTTTAAAATCAACAACAGAGAAACTATTTTTTAACCTAGGTCTTGTTTATTTCCCAGAGGACTTTTTTCATGATCCAGTAGAACCAGTGCAAACAATTTATAAAAGTGAAATATATCTGTTGTGAAACTTCTCTTGAGATAAGAAATTGAAAAAATAACCAACTATGGAATCTAATGCCTAATGCAAAGCAAGTTTACTAGGTAGTTTCTGCTGATTATTTTTCAGCGGGGAATGCTTAAGAGAATGAATAAGCATACTTTTCTTTCTAGGCAGCAATTGACAATTTTGCATATGTGCTGCAGCATTATGGAAACTTATTTCTTCTTAAATTAAATTTTATCTGTTAATCAGTTCATGGATTGCTTAAGTGGCAAGGACAAATTTTCACACAAGGTGAATTTGAGCTGATCTTAGATGAGCAAGACAATAAAAATGGTGAATTAACATTTTCTAGTTGCTAGGAAATGGCACTTCTGCCAGTTTGATGGGGAAGAGCATTACAAACAACTGTCAGAGATACAAGACATATTAGGGAGAGGTTAATTTGATTCCATCCTTTTTCCCTTAAAAGTTGAAACTATTTGTACAGATAGAATAATTCAAGCAGTATTCTGTTTGTTTCCTTCTCAAATGCAGTATTTTATAGCTTATAATTATTTGATAAACGTAAACTCAAGTTAATATCAATAGTTCCATTTGTTTTGCAGATAAAGAGTGGATTCAATTATAGGTTGAGTTGTTGTTTAATGTAGATGTTAAATTGATATGAGTGTCAATACACTGACAAACTATATTACTCTTGAATGTGTCAGTACAACATATATATTGGTGGAATCTGGCCACTTTATGTTGGCTTTAATGTAAGTTGTCTTTACATTAAAGACCTTAACTTGCATAAAATAGTATGTGCATGATTGAGACAAAACTGAGCTTACAGTAGGTTGTGCTTATCGCATACAGGTTAAATGTAACAAAACTAACTAGTATGATAGCATCTACCATTAGTATGCATACAGCATATATATAACTAAGACATTTTGTCTATACTAGTGATGGCTAAACTTTTTGTCATTGCGTGCCAAAAGTGTGTGCATGCACATATGCATGCCTGCACCCATAATGCAATGCGTACGCAATACCCCCTTCCCCCATGCTGCATGCCTCTGCGCATGCATGTGTGACCATCCTGTCCACCACGCGCCTCTGCACATACATGCATGACCCTCCCCTTGCACTCTCCAGCCCTGCACATGCACATGCATCTCCCATGCGTGCCCCACCCCCACAAATGTGCGGCAGATATCCAACAATCAGCTGGCTGGCGGGAGGCACACGTGCATGTGCAGTGGATCTGTTCCAGGCGATAGCTTGCATGCTGGCAGAAATGGCTCTGCATGCCACTTCCGGCATGCGTGCCATAGCTTTGCCATCACGGATCTATACTATCTCTATCCTACTAAAAAACACTATATGAAAGCAAAATCATGGTGGATTGCAGGGGTCAATATTTATGAGCCCATCTGGTAATGTAAAAGATTGCAGCTTGAAATATTAAAAAAGGTAAAAGAAAAGAATATGAACTGATCAAATGGGTGTACAAGTAATCCTCAACTTATAGAAGGTAATTTAGTGAGTGTTTGAAGTTACAACAGCACTGAAAAAAGTAACTTATGACCATTTTTCATACTTATGACCACTGCAGCATCCCCATGATCATCACATGATTTACATATGAATGCTTGACAACCGACTCACATTTATGACAGTTGTAGTGTCCTGGGGTGACATGATCTCCTTTTGCAACCTTCTGACAAGCAAGTCAATGGGGAAATCAGATTCACTTAACAACCATGTTACTAATTTAACAATTGCAGTCATTCACTTAACAAATGTGGCAATAAAAGTCGTAAAATGGGACAAAATTCAATTAATAAATTTCTCACTTAGCAACATAAATTTTGGGCTCAATTGTGGTTGAGGGCTACCTGTACTTATAAGGAGAAAGAAGAAAGACATAATAGATTTGAATTAAAATAATATTGTGGAATGTGATTTGCAGACAGATGAACTTGTAAGTAACTATGATAAAAGGGCTAGTGTGGATTGCTATAATAAAAGGTTTATAATTGGCAGTTATAAAAATAATTAAGAATACCATGTCCAAGTTTTGGAGACTGCACTTAAAAAAGGATATTGATGAGTTTGAGTGGGTCCAAAGATGGGCAACCAAAACAGTGCAAGGTCCAAGGGACAAAACACATCAGGAGAGATTGAAGAAACTGCAAAGGGGCGATTTGATTGAAATGTAATACTTGAAAGGTGTGAATAAGGTTCTAAAAGGCAGTATTTTCAATAATAAGCAAATATCAAGAACACAAGGGCATAACCTCAAACTGGCCGAAAGGAAGTTCAAAAATAATATTAATGTAATGTAATGTTTCTAAAAGTATTGCTTCAAAGAAAGAATAATAGAAGCTTGGAACCAACTTCCAGTGGAGGTAGTGGGTCAATCATTAGTAACTGAGTTTACACATGCTTGGGATAAACACCTGTCTATTACCAAACAAAAATTTAAAATATTAGAATAAATAAAAATAATTTAATTAATTAAAATTAATAATTAAAATAAAAAATAAAAACAAACAAATAAAGGACAGACTCAATAGACCTCTGGGTCTTTTTCTGTTTTCAGTTTTTTATGTTTCTAAGAATCCATAGATTTGGTGATACTAGTTGTGTTATGTTTCAATAAATGGTTTTATTCAGAGGGGAGTGGGCAGGAAAATTATGCAATATTCCAAATGAATGAATTTAAAAATTATTCTCTTCAAATGTGTCAAAGGAAGAGACAGAAATTTCGAAGCATGGTTGGTTTCATTAGTTATTATTTTGATAGTTTAGTGGAAGTATGCGATGAACACTGTTAAAAATGAGTGATTTGTTTTTGGTAGTGACAACAGAACATGAAATGAAATGATTATGGGAAGAAGGAAGAAGGAATTGAAAGAAATACAGTGAAAGTAAAACAATGGTAGGAAAGTATAAATCCTAATGGAAAAAAATATTAGCAACGAGATTAACTTCCCAACAACAAGAATGGAAATGGTCATAATGAAAGATAATGTGGGAGCTACTCTGAAGAATGATAAAGAATGTACAAAATGCCTCACAATGATGACAGTGGGAAGTATGAAAGAAAGCATTCTTGGTAGAATTATAAAGAATTATAAAGTAAAAGAGCTGTGATTGAGGGGAAAACTGCTGGCAGAATACGGATTAAAAACACAGTCAGACATTTGTTTTTGTACTGCAATACTACTGCTACTATGTTTTTTCTGCAGTCCTAATTACTCTCTGAAGTCTGTGTCCTGTCTTGTTGGGTTGTAGAACCAAACCAAACAGTAATAGAAGTGCAGATGATAGACTCAATAATTTATCTGTAGAACTGTATCAGCAGCTCCTTGGGCAGTTTGAGCTTCCTGTGTTGACACAGAAAGAACATTCTTTGTTGTGTTTTACTGATGACATTTTTGATGTTAGGGGTCCATTTTTAGGTGTCTTGAGATATGATAGAACCCAGAAATTTGAAGGTCTCTATTGTTGATAACTGTGTTATATAGTATTGTATGAGGCGGTTGTCACGACTCCAATAAAGAACGGACTGGAGCCAAGACAGCCAGGATGTGATATAACCATATTCTTTCACTTACCTAGTGTTGCCATGTGGATGCTATAATGAATATTCGTTAAATAACTAACATCGGCTTCCTGACAAGGAGTGGTGTAATAATAATGATTCATGGCTGGATGTCAAGGGGGTGATGTNTAACAAGTATAAATACAGCTCTGGATTTCATTGCAACCCAGAGCTGACTTTAAACATAATTTGATTGCTGTTACCTGTTGTTGTGGTGTGGAAGACGAATAAAAAACTTCACTAAAGCTACAGGAGTGAGTTGATATCTTATCGTTCACCTCCTCAATCTCGGATGAACAGCTGACAGTGGTAGTATGGGACAGTTTCTCCTAAAGTCTACCACGATTTCTATGGTTTTGAGTGTGTTCAGTTCCAGATTGTTCCAGTCACACCACGAGACAAGTTGTACAACCTCCCATCTGTATGCAGATTCATAGTTGTCTCAAATGAGACCAATCACTATTGTATCATCTGCAGACTTCAGTATTTTAACAGATGGCATTGAATGCTGAACCAAAGTCTAGAAAGAATACCCTTGCAGAGGTATTTGGAGATTCAAAGTGTTGTAGGATGTATTGCAGAGGATAGGTATTCTATGTAAAGAACAATAGTCTTTATAATTCAAAGAGAAGAGTTATGTGTGTGATCATGAGTTGCTGAACAGTAACAAACACTGTCTGATGAGAATTGTTCTCTTTTATTCCATAAATAGATATTAATTCATTATACAACCCCAAAGAAGCTTTATGAAATAATTCCTCTGGCTGTCAGGCATGCTGAAATTTTTCTCAAATAATTAATGATAGTGGTGAAGAGAAAGTCTGGATGATCTTGCAAAGGATTAATGAGTTTGTTATTACCTTCAGGTAGAAACTAATTCCGAACCTTTCTAGAGGGAAAAATGAACAATTGTAATGAAAGCCAAAAAGAGATTTGCTTCTTAATAATCAATTCCTTTTTTAACAAATGTCACAGTAAAATATGTTAATACTGAGGACAAAAACCTTTTAAAGAAATGGCACATTTATCTTTTTTACAGAAGGAAAGTTACACCTGAACTATGAATGCCTTACATAACAAACAAAAGCCCATTCTAGGAACCAAATGAAACATTTTCACTGAAGCAGATGTTCAAGGAAATGTATTTTAGTTGTTATCTTTGATTAGTAACACAACTTTAGTACTATTTTTGCAGTAAGCTAGACTTGCTCATAAACTACACCAAATTGCAAGTTGAACAGGTGAACTTCAGATTAATTCTGGATCTTCAAAGATGGAGTAAAATCCTCAGAAAGTGTCTTGAATTCAGGCCATAAGGAAGCTTTATTTCTAATTATTTTGAGATCAGACATATGGAAAAAGGCTACCATTTAAGTTATAATTTTTAATAAAAGTCAAAATGGCAAATATTTTGAAATATTTAAAAACATCCCTCTAAATTAAAATCCACTATCTGGTTGAAATATGGCAGAATTTAACTCCACCCTTCACTTTGCAATGCTACATTACTCCATTGAAAGTCAAAGTTATATAGATTTTTTTTCTTATTAAAAGGTTATTACCTGCTTCATGAACATAGTCATGTGCCTGTTGTTAGAAGTGGCAAATTTTATTGCTTTCTATGCAAAAAAGAGAGAGCTATGATCATATTTTACTTATAAGTGAAAGAGAGACTCCAAATTAATTCATGCAGCAATTTTACAATGAAGGAGATATAAACGGAAGCCTCAGTTTTCCCTCTAGTCCTCTATAAGGTTAATAACCTATGTTTTCTTATGAGTTGTGAGAAGAGGCAAACTTTCCTCTCTGGGACAAGTATTGTAGCACCAAAATTTTAAAGGGGATATCTACAAGCCATTTTAGAGAAAAAGAATGGCAAAGGGATCATTTTTCTATTGGTATAGTGGCACTCTGTTATTGGTGATCATTACAGAAATCAAGTAGACTGTATAAGTAAAGCAGGGATATGCCAGCTCTTCTTTTGGATACAGAGATTCCTGTTGCCCAGGGCTACCAGCTGAATTTTTAAATACAAACTCAGCTGCTATCCTCACTGTTTCATATCCAAAACAAATATATCTGAATAAAGCTACTCTAGATATTAACATAATGATATTTTAATGGAAATAAATGAACTGATATTCCAAAATGTACATATCTTTTTTATCATCTGCTGTTGAGTTTAAATAATAATTTCATTTTCCTTATCAATCAAGAGACCCCGGGAAAGGGAGCTTATTATTGTAGATGTGCACATTTATAGTTGCTCAGTGTTCTGTATTTCATCTTGAAATAAGAACTGAACAATTTGTTCACAAACAGCCTCATCCAGAGAACTGTATTTTCATACATTTTGGGACTCTGAAGGACATGCTGAGTTTCTTCAAAAGCAACTCATTAACTATACTGAAAGAGTACATTGTCTTCCCAGAAACCACCCTCTCCCCTCCTGATATTTTTCAGGGGTTACGAGCATGTTGTAGACGCCTTCTCTCATCTCCTACATGCAAAATTATGTATAATCTCACATGTACATGAGTTCATGCACATACACTTTGTATAACCAGCAGATGGCCAGAAGGTTTTGTGTGCTGGGCTTTTGTTGTGTAGTCATCACTTCCTTCTAACTGATTATGGCCCAGTAGATAACAGCTTGGCAGCTGTTTTTCTGTCAATAACAGCTATCTGGAATTCTTGAGAACTCAAGTTCATGATGTCACATTTATGGTATTTAGCCATCTTGCCTCTACCCTTATAGCAGAAGATGCCATTCCAACTATTTGGGGAAACAATTGTTTCTATTCAAGAATTGCTGGGTTAGTCTTACATTCAAATACATATTTAACATTTGCAAACAACAAGGAATAGAATTGGTCAATAAGCACATTCAGATTCATAAGTAAGCTCAACACATTGTTCAGACTGATTAATCATCATGCAATCTTCAAATTACAGAGAAATTACTTTGATATAATTAACACAATACCTGTAACCTAACCTAAGAGAGAAAAGAGAAAGTCAGCAGCATTTTCAAAATATGACAGGAAAAGTGGAACAAGGGACTTTCCAGGGTTTAGACAATTACGCTGAGAAGAGAATTATGCCAAGAGATATTCAGACTCTGGTTAGTATCAAACAGGAATGAAAATACATGTGTACAGTTTGGATCAGAGCCATCCTATGTTAAACAAATAATGACATTAAAGGCAAGATATTACTGTTTTGTGTAGCGAAAAACTTTGAAAAAGAATAATACTCAATATTTAAGCTAAAAAGCTTAAAGTTGTAAAATTTGGCTTTTGGAATAATAATAATCTGAGAAATTTTACCAGTTTGAGCTAATGTCCCATGATTGCAGTCTGAGAATCTTCTAGTCGTCCTGGATTTTTACTTTAGATATTTGAAAAATCACAAAATTTTTCATTTATCACAATCTCTTCTGCTTTTGAACACTGAGGATGTAGCAAAAAAATTTTAAAAGAATGACTGCACATATCTAAAAAATGTCCAAAATGGAATTGATAGTCTTCAGAAAACTATTTAACATACTGATCTGCAAGTTAAGTTCTCTTTTCATGTCCTGCTTTATGGTGAATCACACACATAAACCTCTGATCAGGCACAGCTTCTTCTTATTTCTCTATTGCTCTTCCTTCCAGCTGAAATTTGAGCAAAACTAAACAAGAAACAGTTTTGAAAAACAGTAAGGTAATCTATACCTAGTTTCATATTCCTTTTGTATCACATTTCTTAGATTCTAGCCCTTGGGACAAATGAGGCTTAAACAAACACACTTGCTGTAATCTGGTTGATGTTAACTTGCAATATTACCACAACACAACCCTTTGTAGCTATAAAGCACAAGCATAGCAAATGACATAAGGCAACACAAGTTGCTTTGCTGATTATCTGCTGTAAAAAGCTACAGTTGACACAATTAATAATCTGAAAAGAGACAGAAAGCTTTGTAAGAATCTTTATTATTATGAATGTCAAGAGGCACAATTCTTTGCAGGTTAATCAACAAATATTAAAGGCCCGGTCCCACTGCACTTATGGATGCAAAGAGGATGTAAAGGCCCTGTCACACTGCCCAACAGATGCAAAACGTTTGTAAAAAGGACACAGCGGACGAGAAAAATGTTCTCATCCGTTGTTATCCGCTCTCAAAAGGGCAAAAATTTGCATAAACAAAGCGGATATCACGGCAAGGAACGGACAGGGGGAGGACGCAGAGAGGATGGAAAGCGGATGCGGAATGGAAGCATCCTTTTGCAACTCTCTTAGGCATCCTCTAGACATCTTTAATATCCGCAGATAGGTCCCCTCTGTGAAAGTTTTTTCCATTTTAAATGCTTCTTTGTGTGCTGCAATTCTGCTTTTTTTATTTCCTTTTCTCCATCCGTGCTACTAACGCTGCGCGTCCATTCCACGTCCGTTCCGCTTCCTCCCTCGTCCGTTTACCGCTGGAGCCGGATTCAAGTTTGCGTGGATGCGCAGCTGGATGCCTAGCGGATATAGTGGATGCATAACGGATGACAACGGATGCAGAACGGAATTCCCCCGTATGCCTAGCGGATGCATACATGGACGCTGTTTGATACATTTTCCGCTCAAAGTTTTGAGCAGCTCAAAACCTTTTGACGCGGATGAAATGTCAATAGATGGATGCTGGACAGTTAGAGAAGAAGCAAAATGGAGGCAGTGAGTACAGAACGGAAGCATCGCGTTAACCAACGGATGGTAAGTGTTTTTCTCTGTTTTACATCCTTTTTCCTCCATTGCTGCAGTGTGACAGGGGCTTAAACGTTAAAAAAAAGCTTGCCATCCATTGGAAAATGCTATGCATCTATTGTGCACTCACTGCATACTGTTTCATACGGTCTATCCATCGAGCATCCGTCCACTGTGATTTCATCCGCGCCAAGAAGTTTTGTGAACGGGATGAACTTTCTGCCACGTAGGATGTACATCTGCGACTTATACGGGCAACAAACATTCTATGTCCGTTATCATCCGTTAAATGTCCACTGTATCCTCTCTGCATCCTCTGGCCATCCCCTCAACTCACATCCACTGCAGCTGAAAACAGAAAGAGGAGGAAACAAAAGGTACACGGAACGTCTACACAGCATTAGTAGACACAGAAATAGAAAGGATGTAAGCATCTCATATAAAGTATTAAAAATGGACAAAACATTTGTATCTGGGATGTATCTCATATATTTAGGATGTCTGCAGATAGTCTAGAGTTATGTAGAAGTACACCTAGCGCGGACAACTGATATTTTCTATAAAAAGGGAGAGAGAAAATCATCTGGATCGCTGGATGGATAGACTATTACAGTCCCACTATGGTTGCACTGGAGGTTTATCTATCCCACAACTATCCTTATCTATCCCCACAAGGCATGCAAAGGCTTAAACCATTTTTTCAAAGTTTTCACCAACACTTTATTAAGTAAAAAAAATGAACAAGTAAACTAAGTGTCTTAAGCAAAGATAAACATTTATTAACTTTCTTAGGTAAACTTTATGACTTTATTAAATAAGCAAAATGAACACAAGTAAACTGTATTAAGTGTCTTAAGCAAAGATAAACTTTATTGAACAAGTAAACAACTCAGTCTCTGAACTATTCTGAGTCAGATAGAC
Source organism: Laticauda laticaudata (assembly GCA_004320025.1). Lineage (NCBI taxonomy): Eukaryota > Metazoa > Chordata > Lepidosauria > Squamata > Elapidae > Laticauda > Laticauda laticaudata. The sequence goes on from BHFT01004518.1 coordinate 18,768, forward strand.
TATTCGCATGCGTACTGCATCCTTTTATAATCCGTGGAGTGGACACAATTCATACCTCCCGCATGCGCAGTGAACACTTTGCATCGATATAATCTGCGCGGCATCCTTTTTTGTTTCCTATAGGCGTACGTGATGCATCCGCTATGCATCCGCCCCCTTCTGCTATGCATCAACTTCGATATTCTCCCCGTAACCCCTTTGGAGGTGTCATCCACTTTCCATCCGCTTTCATCTGCTAGGCTTCCGATGAACATCCATTAACATCCCTGCTTACATACTACCCACGTCCATTCTTTTCTGTGTTCTGTTTATGCAAATTTTCGCCACTTTTTGGAGCAGATGAAAACGGATGGAGCCACCCCCGAAATTTTGCTCGTCTGCTGTGTCCTTTCTGCATACGTTTTGCGTCCATAGGCCAGTGGGACCTAGCCTTAACATAGCTAGTTTGATATGTGTGATAATCTTGGTTATACTTAGGCACAGGCATTTGCATTATAATTTTAAAACTCTAGAGATATTCCATGTGTGATGTTTGAACCAACAAATTATCTGCAATCTCAAATAAACAGTACAAGAAGCAATGTTTGCAGAGTGATTGCTCCAGTACACAATGTTCATTGCTCATAATCTGCAAAATCCTAAAGAGATGAAATTTCCAAATAATATATTTAAAATAAGGAACAACATTTCCTGGACAGACTAGATTCCTTTTCATGGGAATTTTATAAAGGGACTTGTATTTAAATATAAAATAGACTATAAAATAGATGTTTAAATCTGTCTTTTATAGGACTGTTTTTATTTATGTACACACAATTGTGTAACTGTTAGGATTTTGTCCATCTTGATGACTTTTAAATCTGTGACATATAATATTTGCACAATACTGAATTTAATTTAATATTTAGAAAGCTAAATCAGCAGAGCATGAGTTCTAGTCCCTTGTTAGCTATGAAAGCCATGGTGACCTTTGACTAGTCACTCTCTCTCAGCCCGCCTCAACTCATAGGTGTTGTCCCCAAATTTGGGCCAGAGCCTGGCACCAAAGCTGATTAAGACTATCAGATACAAGGTGCAGGATTGATTTCCTTTTATTGAAGCACTTCAGCAAAAGGATTCCCAGCCAGCAAAATGCCAGGACTCAGAACAAAGCATTCAACAAACTTTTATACAAGTTTTTCAAGGCAGGANTTCAGCAAAAGGATTCCCAGCCAGCAAAATTCCAGGACTCAGAACAAAGCATTCAACAAACTTTTATACAAGTTTTTCAAGGCAGGATACACAAATATTGTCTAATAGGCACTTAGTTAGAGTTATCTAACAGGCACTCTGCTGGCTCAGCTTCAACTCCATACCTTATCTTAACCCTATAGGAATTTGAGGTATGATCTAACAGACATTGTATTGGCTCAGAGTCAACTCCATACCTTATCTTATATTTTCAGTAAATACATCTTTCATTTAAACAGTGTGTCGACTGGGTACATGTGTCTTGTGCTAACAATTATAATAAAAAACTTTTTAAAAATTTCCATACCTTATCTGTATACATGATATAGTATACCAGGCATCTACCTTTTGTTATTAGTCTTTGTCCAATTAGCATTTAGCCAGGCTTTTCATATGCACACTTCTTTTTTCTTTATCTTTGTTAGGCAAGCTTTTCATATATATATATATATATATATTTATATTATATATGATATATATATATATATACACATATATATTTGTTTTTTTAAGCTCTCGCGGGTACTTACATTTGTGCTGTTTAGCTTCCTTCGGGTATTATCCCACGTCATGTGTAGTTCTGTTAAAGTTGTAGCAATGTTTCAGCAGAATCTCATCTGCCATCATCAGGCTTCTGTGTGGGATGTGTGTCTCACAGTTCCTCTGTTTCAAATTTGAGGCTGGTCTATTCTGATTGGCTATTAGCCTGGGTCTGTTGTTCATTGGACTTGGAGTTTGATTGATTGGTGTTTCTGGTTTTTCTTCTGTCTGTTTGTGGCTTTGATTGGCTGGCAACACTCTGTTCTTGTGTTGGAGGCTTCAGTGGCAGCTTGGCTCCGTGTGAAAGGATGGCTGCTATTCATCAGCAAGCTGCTATTCATTAGCAAGCTGGGTTTCACCTGGGTGCCTGGTGGGGGAGTGTTTGAGTTGGAGCTATCAGAGGGAGTCTGTTTGTGCCCAGGTGTTTGCCTGGCCTGTGGTGTGGAGATCTTTCTATTTGAGAGTGCAAGGCTTCCAAATGATTGACAGTCTGCTGGAATCATCTCTCTATTCATGCTGTCAGGTCTTTTTTCAATCTCTATGGCTTCTCTGATGATTCTGTGGCTGGGGTTTTATCTATAGTGGCTAGGGTTTTTAGTGCCATCGAAGTTGATGTTGTGACCTGTGGTTTTCATGTGTTGGACTAGTGATAGCTCCAACTCAAACACCCCCCACCAGGCACCCAGGTGAAACTTCACCTACAATGTCAAAAATACAAACAAATAGAAGGAGCACCCATGGGATCACCCCTCTCACCTGTCATCGCAAACCTCTACATGGAACACTTTGAAAACACAAGCTCTAGAAAAATATGATCACAAACCAAACTCTGGCTCAGATACGTAGATGACACCTTCATAATCTGGCCACACGGAAAGAAAAACTGAACAACTTCCTCACACACCTCAACAGCCTACACCCCAAAATAACAATTCAGCTATGGAAACAGAAGCCAACGACAATTACTTCCTTCCTAGTATGTCTTAGTATACAACAAAAAATCAATGGCTCCTAGCAGACACACCATCTACCATGAAGAAACACATACTAAACCGCTATCTACATGCACTCTCACACCACCACCAGTACAGATCAATTCCGTAGCCAAGACACTCATCTCCAGAACAAAATGCTTAGCTGATGAACAACACTTAAAAACTCGAATCTACACACTCTCACTAATGTACTTACAGCCAATGGATTCCCAAAAAAGAAGATTACCCACCTAATCCAAAAAAAAACCCCAACCAAAAGCCAAAGACAGAGAACAAGAGAAATGGCAAAGCCCTCCTCCCACTATATAAAAGGCACTACAGACAAAATCAGCAAGATCCTCCAAAAACACAACATTAAACAGCATTCTGCACAAACAGAAAAATATCCACCATCCTAGAAAACCCTAAAGACAAAATCGAGTTGGAAACCAAGGAGTATACGCGAAATCCCTGCACTGCCTGCCCCACCACATACATAGTCAAACTAACAGAAGAATTAGTGCACGCATTGAAGAACACAAAAACTCAATCAAAAAAGAAGAACTGACCTCTTCCCTGGTCCAACACCTCAAAGCCACAGGACATGAAATTGACTTTAAAATACCAGAACCATCGCCAAAACGCGACACTTCAACAATCAGAATAATCAGAGAAGCCATAGAGATAGAAAAACGCCCACACAGCAGAATGAAAAATGAGAATGATACCTCCCGCCTACCAACCATTTGGAAACCTGCCCTCATTAATAACGAGTACCTAACATGAGAATGACGCCAGACCCACACCCACAAGTGCCACACAAGATGCTACCACCACACTTCCATGCAGAAAAAAGACTCACACCCACACAGAAGAGGAGACACGACCACGAACCAGAAGCCATACTGCAGCTGCACCACTACCCGCTTCAAACCCCTCTGACCCATACAAGAAGCAAACTGACACCCACCATGAAGATGTGGCACAACCACGAAACACGAAAGCCAAAAACAACAAGATCACAGCTCACCAGCTCAAATCCCCCAGCAACTAAGACTAACCTGAGCACAGCCAGGCCCCCACCTAAGCAGAACACACCCCCAGCAAATCAGAACACAGCCAACCCCCCTACCAATCAGAACACAGCCAACCCCCACCAATCAAGTCACACCCCCAGTAGCAGTTAAAAGGAGAAGCAGCTGCAAGCTCACATTACTTCTGAGAAGCACAGAGCTGAAGAAACAAGCCTGAAGATGATGAATGAGACTTCATCGAAACATTGCCTAGATATTTCCAATTCTACGCGGGAGAAAACCCGAATAACCAAAGATCCATTATATATATATATATATATATATATATATATATATATTATATAAAATAATAATAATAATAAAATGTTTGACACCGAATTGATTATTTGTAAAAATAATAAAAGGCATAAGCAGAATAAATAAATAAAACTTTTTCAGATTCTATATCAGAATTTTTCAGTCTTCTCCTTGTTGTAATGGCTTCCCCCTGTACATCTAATTCTCTTCTTATTTATCAAAGTGTGAATTTTTACAAGGTCAGATTAATTTCTTGAACTGTATATGAAGAAAGCTTTATAGACTTTCATATTATCATTTCCCCACATTAAATGGAAGAATATTGATGTTATTAATTTATTTGCTAAACTTATTAACAATATTTTAGTGGAAGGAAGGAAGGAAGGAAGGAAGGAAGGAAGGAAGGAAGAAAAGAAAGAAGGAAGGAAGGAAGGAAGGAAGGAATTTTAAAATGGGAACTTAGATTGTCAAGCTGGGGAATGGATAGACATGGAAAAGAATGAACCATAAGAAGGATGGACAACTTGTAGCATTTCTGATGCTGCTCAAGGATAATTTCAACAGCCAGGATGGCCTATGGTGAAATATATTGGGAAATACAGATCATCAACCTTCAGTGGGCCATATATTACCCACATATGATGGCTTGTTCAGAGTCAATTACAAAAATAATCTGTAAAATATTTCTTTCCATTTCCTTTTTCTACGTATATTTGTAAGGGCAATTCTTTTGTTTGAGTTGGAAGGAAGACACATTTATAAAACTCTTTTGCTTGGGGAGAGGAGGTTCTATTTAGTTACAGATGAATGAATCTAATCTTGTTGAAAGTCATGCTTTTATCCTGGAATGTGCAATTTTTGACATGTTTCTTTTCTGTATTCTTTCATGGCATGAAGCACCTGAATTCCAACATTGCAACTGAATAATGAATGACAACAAAACTCTACAAAAGTTCATATATATGACTAGTAACCAAGATCAACAATTTGTTACCTGAATGTTCCTGTTATGACAACTAAAATTTTCATGTTTTGGATGTGAATGTCAAGGATATAAAAAGAAATTCCTGTGATTTTGCAGCAAATTTTCTGTAAGTATTTTGTATTCTCAAGGCAATCTATACCTAAAACAAACTGGCAGGTAGTGCAGCTCCTGGAACAAAGATGTAGCATGTATCTTCTTAAAGTTACACATCCATGCAGCTGTATTCTTCACCGACTGAAACTTTTGAATATTCTTCAAAGGCAGCCCTATGTTAAGTATGCTATAATAAACCATTCTGGAAGTGGCCAGGTGTAGAGTTGTAATTGCAGGAATGCAATTGCAATCTTGGATGGCAAACCTCAGATAAAGAATGTTTCCAAATAAATACAACTCAGGCAAACAAAGTCACTAATCTAAAGGAGGATTAGAGAGGGGAAGTAAACAAATGTTAGTCTTTAACTGGAGATAATTAATTGTATGGATTACTGTGCTAAACAGTAACCAAAGTTAAGCAGTAACCAAAGTTAACCAATGATGGAAGATAAGTAAAAATGTGTATAAATGCAAGACTAGATTCCAATAAAGATCATCATGATCCAGTTGTTCATGATCAAACAACTCGACTGCCTCATCATTACAAGTGGCACAAGAACAGGGACCCTCTTACTTCGTCCAGCAAGGATTTGGTGCACCTTCAACCCTTTGTGG
>BHFT01004519.1:0-15764 GCA_004320025.1 Laticauda laticaudata
ATAACAACGGATGGAACATTTTGCTCGTCCATTGTGTCCGTTTTGCATCCGTTGGGCAGTGTGACAGGGCCTTTATATTCATGCTGTGTTTCATGAAACACATGGCTGTGTTTCAATGTATATTCTTTTATATTTTTATAGCAACTTGAAATGTAAAACATGTGAATAGGCTTTCATGGGTGGGATACAAACATTCCATCACTGAATGGACATCTAATGGAATTCTATTATAGTTATACATGAGAAAAAGTAATAAATGTCCTGACATCCAAACAATTCATTTCTGTCTTCTAAGGATTTATCCATGGCAACTTACATCTAAGATCAATTAGTGGAATTGATTTTCTTTTTTTAACCATCCACATTGGGATCATTACCAGAGTTATATTTTCTCACATACTTTTAATTGCTAATAATACCCAGTAGACCCTATTATTGTTTCCACTATGTTGCTAAGCTTGCCTTCAGTTTCCTGAGAATAGTTCTAGGCTTCCAGCCAGCTTGCAAACCTCAAAAGGATATTGATGTACTACTTTCAATTAATCAACTCATTCTGGCTGTAACATCTTACGCTTCTGCTAATTTGTGAAATTAAGAACTGTCTTACCAAGTTTGTCTGACGACTGCCTCCAGCTGGCCACAGATCTCATTAGTATTGATGCTCAATATTTTATCCACCAATGTTTTATCTTCTTCTTATAGTTATCTACTATTCCTGCATCCTAACTTATAATTTTCATAGCTAGAAAAGTGTGCTTTTTGCCATTCATAATAAACATATAAAGACAAGGTACATACAGTAGTTTTAAACTGGACACTTGCTGGATTTTAAGTTTCCTAATAATTATAATATTTAAAAATTGATATATATTATGAAGCTCTAATTCAATGTCAGATAAAATGTAGTGGTTTCCTAGGGCTCACTTGTCATACAATGATGAGAGATCAGGGAATGAATGGTGAGAGAATCAGGGAGATTTTTATTTCTGAAATAAAAATATTCCACAATCTTTTAGCGAGGGAAAATTCTCCCCCTCCCATACCATCACCTTGCAGAAGCTCTTGTTGAAAGTTGTTCAATGGATTTCCCTGTTTAGGTTTCATAACATACTTTTGAAGTCAGCCTGTGTACTAAATACACAGACACAAAAATGATAGAATGAATCTGACCCAAACACACTTAAAGTTGGAGGTAAAGATTATCTGATTCTTTGCATTTTTCTTTTGCTATTTTAACTGTTTGCATCAATTAAGATTATTTCATTTTCTTTAGAAAAGATAGAAATAGAGACAAAATTTAGCATTTTCTTTTCTATAAATTCTTTGCTTTAACCTCAATTAAAATAACCTCAGTTTAAACAAAATGACTTCTCTACGATTAAAAGTTTTTTTGTGTGTGACTTCCTATGATCGCTACATTTCAGCATTGAAAATGGCATCTATCTTGTTGGCTGAAGAGGCTGTTACATATGGGTTGACAAGCAGAACAATATTACTTCATTCATGAATAACTAGGCTTTACTCTTCAGATTTGAAATCAACAAGACAAAGTATAATCATGAGGTGCTGGTGGATTGCAGAAAGGCCTATAAAAGGTTTCAGGTTGAATTTGTTTGGATGGACTTCCTCTAGATAAATGAGTATCTTTAAATGTCATATTAAAATGGGCCAGGACACCTACTGGTGATTAGGCCTTCTCACTTTCTAAAAGGATAAAGGAAGGAAAGACCCAACAATATGTCTCTAAACTGAAATTAGTTGCAATTGTTTACTAATTGCACAGTATACAATCATTTGTGTTGTTTCTGATATGTTCTACATCTCCGCACAGCCCTATCAATAATTCTTGCATTTTGTATCTGAAGTTATTTTTAAAGAGAATTCTGTAGATAAAGTAGCAACTCTCTTCCTATTGTGTAAAATGGTAAGAAATGGACCCATTGTGTGAATATATGTGTTCTGTGTTCATTCTTCTGATTGACTTTATAGTATCTGAAATATCAGCAAAGCTGATTTTGTACATGCTCTGAAGCTAGTAGAAATGCTGGGTGGAAACTGTTAAATTTCATCTGCCTCCACCTATTTTTGGAACTCTTATATCAGATACAAGGGTAAAACTTGCTGACATTTCTTAGTCTTACATTCAAACAGAGAAAGTCCAAACCAAACTACAATCACAGTGGAATGGACATAGCAAATATATATTTAAGACCACAGAGTCATGTTTGATTTTCTCCAGATTTGATTTTGGCCTCACGTATAACCCTGAAAAATATATAATTTTTTTATTGTGGATCAGGAATAAAGGAGAAAAAAATCATTGCGAGTCATAATTTGCTAGTCCTTTAATTGCTAAGTTGCTTGGTGGAATTTCTAAACGAGCTATCACTGTACCAAAATAGATATTAAATATACATAGATAGCAATTTCCTTTTATTTTTAAAGATACAATTCCTTATTTTAATTTTCAGTGCCATTTTTATATTTCTTTTTAAGGTGCATTGAAATGGTCACTTAAAAAGTTACATTTTGCCCTATGCGAAAGTTGCTTTGTTAACAGTTCCCTAAAGGCTTATTAGAATTTCTGAAACTTTATTCCCTACATTAATTGGCAGTCTTGAGAGATTATTAAAAAGCTCCAAGTTTCTAGCTCACAAAGTAAAGCTGAATTGGTCACATTGGGACTTATCATTATAACCTGGTGTACAAAACCTCACAAGAATTTATTAGAGATGAAGCCATTTACAAGAAAATCATATGGGAAGGTTAGTCACATTAACATTTTGACAGTTGTCCCTGTGTGACTAATTGCTAAAGTTTTGTTCTTTACAATTCAAAGCATATTGCTATGAAACAAAATGCAAATGCTTTGGCATAGAAGCATTCGATGAATTCAACTAAATTATTTTATATGTGTGATTTCATTTTCAGGGCTCATATGTTTGAATCATGTGCAATTAATTTACTGACACCATATTTCTGAGCAACAAACATGTCACAATGGCCAATGTATTCAATAAGAATACAATTTCAAAGGCCATGAAGCCTTCCTGCTGCTTTTCATGAGAAAGTGCCCTTTTACATCTTGGCCTGATTTCAAAACAAATAGGACATTGTCAGAATTATATTTTGAAGAAAGGAAATGAATTAACATTCTTCATTTATTTTTTATCCAATACCTGTTGTATATTCACAAACATGCTACCAAGGCATTTCACAATAGTAAATAGTGATTCTGAATGTAAAACAAATATGATTGGCTTCTTCTTTTTGTAATCTACCTTTTATCCTCAGTGACTAAGCTTAATAATTTATTGTTAGTTATATCACATCAATAGCACTGTAGCTTAAATTGAGGATAGAAAGGCTTTTGTGGGTAGGGAATATCCTTGGAGAGAAAATTCCAAATGATTTGGACTGTGTCTTACAACTACATGAACAAGGCCACAATTTTAAGTTTTTAGACAATGAGGGAGATGTAAAATAGGCAAGTTAAGATCACACATTGTCCTTTAGGGTCTGAGATTTTTAAATTATCTATCTATCTATCTATCTATCTATCTATCTATCTATCTATCTATCTATCTATCTATCTATCTATCCATCCATCCATAAGCCTATATTCAAATTTACATAATCCACTGATATTTGAAAGTGTTATTTGTAATTATGTCTATGATTTTCAGGAATGGATGAAAGGAAAACTTAAATGGACCTACAAAACTTATAGGGACATACATACAAAGTGATGAATTGCATAAGGCTGTAGGACATGGGTCAAATTCAATTGCATCACATGACATATTGCAACATTTTTTGCCTTTGCAGTGCCAGAGTGGGCATGGCCTGCACACGTGATGCATCCAGCCCACCAGTTTAACATCCCTGCTGCAGGACATTGAATTGATCACTCTAGATTATATCTCCTTTTAAGAGCTAAACATAAATATATTTAGTATTTATTTGATTTGTCAATTGCTTACAAGATACAGGTATAAGAATAAATATAGTTTTGAATACATGGAATACAGAGAAGATAGGACTTTCTAAGAAAAAAACAACAATAGGACAGAGACGGTAGGCACTATTGGTACGCTTATGCAACGCCCCTTTACAGGCTATTAGGAAGAGGGTGAGGTAAATAGTAGAGAGTTTAAAGTTAAGTTTTTGGGGTTTGGGAAGAAACCACAGAGTCAGGTAAGAGTTATTCCAAACATTGACCACTCTGTTGCTGAAGTTGTATTTCTGCAGTCAAGTTTTGGTGGCCATTACTTTGAGTTTGTATCTATTGTGTGCTCTTGTTATTGTTAGTGAGCTGAAGCTGAAGTATTCATTTGTAGGTAGGAATGTGAAATATATGATTTTTTAGATACTATATTTAGATCAGACCAGAGGCTGGCGTAGTCTAGATTATCTAGTCTAGAGTTTCAAGTCTGGCGGCAGAAGGTATTCTGCAATGGAGTAGAGGAGTGGAGAACTCTTCTTGTGAAATATTTCGTGAACTTTTTCAATTGTGTTAATATCAGATGCACGAATATGGTTCCAGACTGATGAGCTGTATTCAAGTATAGATCTAGCAATGTTTTGTATGCTCTGGTAAATAGTGTGATATTACTAGAGAAGGATAGAATTACAACTCTTAATGCCCTTTTTGGCTATGTAGTTACAGTGGGCTCTAACAACTTAGATTCATTTGGACTCAAACTAGGGTCCTTGACAAGAGTTGTGGATACTCTCAACAGAGGTCTTGGACTTTTAGCTTGTAGTTTATTTTCTGATTTTTTTTCTGCCAATATGTAAGACAGAGCATTTATTTGTTGAGGATTTGAAGCGTGCATTTGATTGACCATTTGATACAGTATCAAGGTCTTTTTTAGAGGTAGTAGTATTGTCTGTGGTGTTGAAATAGCTTACATCTCAGCAAAGAGAAATAGCAGTTGCTCTTAATAATGATCGACCAGAGGTCATTTATGTAGAGTAATGAAGAGAGTTGGTCCTAAACACTGCCTTGGGGGGCACCACTGTTGACAGGTGCAGAATTGGATATGATACTCTCAATTTTGACCATTTGTTGTCTGTTTGACAGGAATGCTTCTATTCAATTATGAAGGTGTCCAGAGATACAATAAGATTTTAGTTTTAGTAGTTTGTGCGTAGGTACCATTGAAATCAAAGCTTTTAAAGAAGTCTATGTAGATTGCATCTATTGCTTGCCCTGATCGGAGTTATGTAATCCAGAGAGGTTTTTGCAATGTAAGAATTGCAGATTACTGACAGTTTTTTCTGAAACCAATTGTTTATTAGAGAGTAGGTTGTGTTGTCTCTAAGTGGAGGATAATGGATTAGTTAAATAATTGATTCCATGACTTTACAGGTGATGCAGCATAGGAGATTGTCTGTAATTTTCAAACTAGGCTGGGGTCCTCCCTTTTTGAAGATGGGGATGACCATGGCTTGTGATCAATGTTTTGGCAAGGAGCTAGTCCTGAAAGATTTTTCAAAGATTATGCTTTAGAGGTTCGGTTTATGGCTAGTGGATAGCTTTTTTAAGAGGTAGGCACATATTCCGTCTGGTCCAATAGATTGGGATGGTTTTAGATGCGCAATGCTTTTTCAACATTGTCTTCTCTTTTTTAAAATCAATATGTATGATCATTGTAAGTTGTCTGGTGGTTTTGACTATGTATATATTTCATGGAATCTTATTGCAAATATTGAGCCAAAGAATGTGTTAAAGAGGTTGGCTTTAATAGTGTCGTCATTGCAGTCTTTACCATGAGATCCTTTCAGGGGTGGAGATGGACCTTGAGTCTTTTAGTTTGTTTAGTTTTAAAAAGCACGGGTGGCATTTGTGCATAGGTTTTCCTCTTTTTTAATGTGATAATTAGTACATTCAGTTTTTTATCTGATGGCATAGATTTTTGTTTTGGTTTTTGAAGTTGGCAATGTGATTTGTTTTTTCACAAAAGTGATCTCTTTTTGGATTGAAGTTTCTTTATTGTTACGGGTAATCTGTTTTTCCTGGTTTTGGGAGTTGTTTTTGGTATATCTTGCCAAATGTGACTAGATTTGAATACAAACCAGAGATTACAATTTTGAGAACCATTATTTGTTCTTGAAATGAAGATATATTTATAATGCAGATTGTACAAATATATTCATACATCTATTCAAATTTTCAAAAGAAGAGGCAAGTTACATTTCAATAATTAGTTGTTGGTAAAGAAGATGGGAAAATATAGATATATATTAAATTGATAATAATGAAGATGAGGAAGATAACCTCCCTATCATTCCAAAATTATATTCAAAACAGTTTATCTCTATTATAACCAATAGAAAACAATAATCTAAATAATATTGAAATAAAAAAGTCTGTACACAAACACACACATCTTTAAATGAAACATTAACTGAATGACATAATCTTTAAAGAAATTATGACATAACTTTTTAAAACTTGTTCAGATAAAAGATAAATTCATCTGATAAAAGATAAATTTATCTGATAAAAGATAAAATAAAATTGAGCTATAAATGTTCACATTCAGTCACAAATTGACTTCCAGAGATCTTACATCACACTTAAGTGGTTAGTAGACGGGGCATGGATAAGTGCACTAATGTGCCTATCATCTCTGTCATTGCATTTTAATTTTTTTATACTCATTTTTGTTTGACAAATTCTAATTAAAAAATAAAATAAATAAATACATAGACTTAATTACTAACACAGATCTACTTTTACAGCAAATAAATGTGGACAACATAGGCTGGCAGCTTTTGAATGCCATTTTTTAAAAAAAAATGACAGTCATTTTGTTGACATTTTCCATTTAAAAAGGTGTTCCTTTGTTTTTGTGTCTGTGTTTCAAACTAGTTGGTCTGCTTTTGCAATTTTTGCTACTTAGGAATGCAGCCTATTTCATTTATACTAGTAATTTAATAAATTAGCTAGAATCGCTACCCTAAGTAATTAACTAGGTAATCAATCAGTCCTCTGCTTTTTGAAATATTCGGAATATCTGGCGAAAAATATAGTCTCTGTCATGTTTATTTGTCTGAATTGATATGTTTGGCCTAGAATATCTGGCCCAGCATGCTGTACTTCAATTATGCTAGATATGCTACCAGGATAATCAATCAAACTAGTCACATAAGTGTCAAAAGTGATTTTCAAAAATGTATAGAAAGGATACCAATGCTACAGTCATCATTTAATATGTTGGCTACATTTTTTCACCTGAATAATAGTGATAAAATGCCCTCCTCCCAAGGACAACCCCATTTTGGTTAGATATTTTACTTTTATTGCCCTTGCACTCATATGATAGTTGTAAGTTGTAATTACTGCCATTATTGTTTGTTTTATTCCACCTTTATTATTTTTTATAAATAACTCAAAATAGTGAACATACATAGTACTCCTTCCATGTCCTCTTTTTTCCCCACAGCAATAACTTTGTGAGGTGGGTTGGACCAACAAAGAATGACTGACTCAAAGTCACCTAGCCAGCTTTCATATCTAAGCAGGACTAGAATTAATAGCTTTCTGGTTATTGGACCAGCATCTTAACCACTATACTAAACTAGCTATGCATACTGTATGTATGAGATATACCAAGCACATCCCTTCTTTGAGAGTTTTGAACTGGCCATTACCCATGAGTTGACTACCTCTTATTTAGATTATTTTATTGCACAATCAATGGGAATGTTCTTGAACTAGAATAGGTCTGCAGGATCAAAGGTAATGCCAAACTATTATTAAGTATATATAAAAAAATGGTAAAATAGGAGGACTTCCGGTTTGAGCTTCTTCGGCGACAGACCGAAACCACGACTCTGCGCAGTTTCAATCCATGCTTGCTGCTGGAGCGCCCCGAGCTGGCTGGTTTCAGGGCTAAGCCACCCCGTAGAGGTGCTGAAGAAGGGGGAGACTGCCTGCAGGGTTGAGGAGAGTTGCATCTCTCCTCCTCAGTTGGCCATTACTCCCTTTCCCGAAGGCTGTTGCAGCAGTGGTCAGAAATGGCCACCACAAAGAAGAACTTGACCAGAAAAGAATGTGCAGGAGGAAGATAAGAGGAGGAAGTTTTGGTTGACTGGGTCAAACAGCAAAAGCAACAAATCAGGTACTCTGGAATTTAAACTATAAAAAAAATAATAACACTGTTCTGAAGGAAGATTTCTAAGCAGTGGAGAGAGAAAAGGGAAAGGATTTGGTTTTTTTCCCTCCTCTTCCTATACTGACAGCTAAAATACTTAAGCAAGGAATTGGAAAAAAATTGACATTAATAGGCATTTAATGCTGAAAATAAAAACTCAAAGGGATAATCAAGATTTCTGGATAATTAAAAGCTTTTGAAAACAGGAAAGGAGAGAAAAAGAATAAAAGGGCAGGATCTAGAAGGGAGGAGACTGCCTGGAATTAAAAAGACTTACAGTAAAATCTCAACAAGACTTCCAAAAGATACATCTTAATGAAACATTGCAACAAAATAGTAAAACCCCAGAAAGAGAAAGTGAAAAAAGAAATAAGAAGAAACAGCTTGGGACTATCTGGATTATTTGGTGACTTTGGATTCTTGGTTATTGCATTTGAATGACTAATGGGTGGTTGTTTAAAAGTGTTTAAAATGGCTCCATTTTTAGAAGAATTGAAAATGGAACTTAAAAAGTAACAAGTTGATGCACAAGAAGGGAGAGGTTCTTTTGGCTTCGTATTTCAACTCTTGGAAATGGAAATTTGGAACTATGAGAAACAACAAGAAATGCCTGAAGAACAAGAAGATTGGGCAAAGAAGAAGCCATCTTTAATGAACAAGTAATCTTTGGTGGGGAAAAAAAGAAAAGGGGGGAAAGAAATGGAAAGTTTAAGATTGGGAGAAACAAAAATAAGTATAAAATCAGAAAGCAAAAGAAGAGGGAAATGCAGAAGAGAGAATTGGAGTAGAGAGACAAGGGGTAAAAAGGGGATGGAGAAGAGAGAGGGAAGAAAGAAAGGAAAAGAAGTTATAAAGACAGAAACAATTATAGAGAAAACAGGGCCTATTTAGAGATAATGAGTGAAAATCTAATTTGAAAAAGGGATTCTGCAAAGGTACATAAGATAGTATTGTTATGTAAGAAATAGAAATAATTTCAGAAAATATGAAACAATGTATGATTGAAATGTTTGATAAAATAGTTATCGTAACTTAGTGGAATGCTTGTCAATAAATAAATTAACAAATGAATTTAATGACTTATAAAACATATGTGAAGAGAAATAAGGGAAAAATTAAGTATGGAGATTATATGTGTCTTTAAGGAAGTATGATATTTAATTGAAAAGAAATGTAAAAGATGTTAAGACTTTAATGAATATTAACGATAGAACTGAATTGGAATGGAATGAGGGTTTTAATTACATATATTTAGAATTTTTTTTTTTATAGTGTGTATTATAAGAATTCTTATAAGCAGAATTCAATTGGAAGTTATGTATTATGTATTATATTGAATGTCATAACCTTCAGGTATAAACTGAAGTTTAAATAAGAGTTGAATGGATAAAATTAAAAGATAATAAAAGTGTCATATTCCAATTAGTAACTAAACAGGAGAAAATTTGTTTAATGAAGAAAAGATAATATGAAATTGAAACAGAACAGACAAAAGTATAAATATAATGATTTGAATTGAGATGAGATAAT
This sequence comes from Laticauda laticaudata, assembly GCA_004320025.1. Classification (NCBI taxonomy): domain Eukaryota; kingdom Metazoa; phylum Chordata; class Lepidosauria; order Squamata; family Elapidae; genus Laticauda; species Laticauda laticaudata. Next base: position 9,696 of record BHFT01004519.1, read on the forward strand.
CAGAACAAAATTGAGAGGGAAAAAACTATATAGAAAATGCAGAATAGTAATAAGATTTGGAATCGAACACAAAAATGAACATGAAATTGAGTTTGTGTCCATATAAAGAAGTGCAACCCAGGACCAAGCTATTTTCAGAAAAGATGTTTTACTTGTATTTTGTGTGTGTGAAAACCCAAATAAATTTTTAATAAAAAAAAATGGCAAAATAGGCCAACTCTACTTTCATCATTCTTCCTTTTCCAACCACACACAGAGAGTTCTTCATTGAAGAACACCCAGAAAGTAGTTTATTTTTAGACTGATACTATGTTAAATTATATCTGTGATTTTGTTATGAAACCATCTATTACTGTATTATTTCACTTTTTTAATGTGTTAGATAAGGTACACAGGGTGCTTCGGGGAAGGCCTGGTTCAGGCCACATTGAATTAGAGGGCTACTGCAGTGGGGTATAAAATTGTCCATGAAAACTTTAGCTGCCCACCTGGCCCAGAGTATACAAACATCTCATTTACCTTCAACAGTTTTACCCAGCTGCTGACAGCTACATCCAGCCAATGCAAGATTATGTCTTTCTGACTGAGACCACCTCGTGCAATTCTTCAAATGGATTCCTTTCTCATGATCCTTCAAAAGCCTTCTTCTCCAGTTTGCTTCTCTTCAAAACTATGGAATGTTGAGGCTTTCAGTGACATAATAAATTACACAGTAGTTTGAATATTATGAATTCAGCTCAAACCAAATGACTTCTTTTTCCTAGTATTAATAACCAATGGGGCTGATTTTATTTATTCCATTAATGGGGTGAGAAGTCTTCTTGACTTTTGAGTATCATGCTGGAGTTATTCCATAAAGTAAATAGTCATGACAAAAAGAAAAGTAAACAAATCTACCTGAATTTGATTTTATTTCACAAATTTATATGTAATGTTTGAACTGCAGAAGCATTAAATCACAATATTTTAGAAACAGAACTTCAGATATATGTGCTATGTATCAGAGGTGGTATTCAGCAGGTTCTGACCAGTTCTGGAGAACTGGTAGTGGAAATTTTGAGTAGTTCAGAAAACTGGCAATTACCACTTCTGACTGGAGATTTTACAGTATCCTTCCCCTGCCACATCCACCAAACCAATCCCACAGAAGCAGTAGTAAAAAAATTTGAATCCCACCACTGCTATATATGTATGTATATATGTATGCATGCATGCATGTATATATTTAGTTAATTAGTTAGCTAGCTAGCTAGCTAGCTAGCTAGCTAGTAAGTGCCTTCAAGTCATTGTTGACTCCTAGTAACTGCCTGGCAAGCCCCTGAAGTTTCATTGCTTTTTTCCTAGGGCTGAGAGAAAGTGACTAGCCCAAAGTCACCCAGCTGTATCCAAGGAAGTACCAGAACTCACTGACTCACAATTTCCAGCCTGATATCTTAACTGCTACATAAAACAAGCTCTCTCAGAAAATCCTAGTTTGAAATGTATAATTTGTCTAGAGACAAATTAAACTAAGCCTTATTTTTCTAAATAGTATACTTAATTTTTCATGACAAAAGATTTTTTTAAGATGGTATGGATTAGCTTTGAAACTTTTATTAATTTACTTAATAGAATTTGTTGCAAATCAGTTCTCTATTCAAAACTGAAATTTATGCAATTTTATATAGCTTAATAAAGAATGATATTCTTTTGCTCTAATGATATTTGAAAGAGGTTTGCATAGTTCAATTAAATATTTTGAATTCTTCCTTGCTACAGTGTGGCTTTGCTTTAAGATTAACAATTAGACTATGGCCTGGAAAATAAAAATTTATTCTTGTAGTTTTTAGATCATTATTTAAAAAGTTGTCAGAGCAATATGTGTTCAGAGTTTTTGCAGCAACTTAGCACCAGAAAAATAAACACAGATGGCTGATGCTTTATTTAATGTCTTTATAAACATATAAAGGTAATTTTTCAAACCAGTTGTAGATTTCTTCAACATGGAGCAAACTCAAACAGCAGTAAACATGTTGCAAGTAACTCAACTTCAGTAGCCAAAGCAAAAACAGAGAGAGAACTTCTAGTTTCACTTTCCTGGTCAGCTCCCATTGGCTGGCCTGTTACCATGCCTACTCATTGACTCTGTTAACTATGTCTCTGCTAGTAAATGAATACTCTGACAATATGATAAGACAATGTTAGAAATATATAAAAAAAAAGTTATAATACAATAGTTAAATCAAACAAAGTAATATAAATAAATAAGCTATTTCTTTCATCATCTAGCATAAAATGAGAAGCTGTAACTCCCAGCTGGCCTAATGAGAATACATAGTCTACTTATGTATTCTGATTGTTGGAGATAGATAAAATCTTCAGCCCCAAGTTAATAGTTGCAAGCTTTGTCCTCTTACCCTTTCTGTCTCTCTAAAACTCTTGGAAATTGTGTATTTTAAAAATAATTCCTAACTTGAGCAGACTATGAAAATCTATTGAAGAAATTCCATCTTCTTATTTAGCAAAATATATTATTACATTGGATGCTGTTAATGGTGCACACCCACACAGTATCTTAATATTTCATATCTTAATATTTAAGATACTATAGTACTTTGCTTAAACCTTGCATCAGAACTAACGGTTCCTTTAATGTGTGTCTGGTAGTATATCAAGGACAGTTCCAAAGAACATGATTTATTTTCATCATTCATGCTTTATATAATGATACAGTAATCTCAAGGACATTCCTAAGAACAAGTGATAATTCCCTGAAGATACAATTATGTAGACAGCTATTTTTCAGAATTATTCCAGTATATTATTTTCACATATTTCCCTACAGATTTTATCCTGAGAAATACTGTTTTTTTATTACCTGAGAAAGAATGAGGGGAAGGAAGGAAGGAAGGAAGGAAGGAAGGAAGGAAGGAAGGAAGGAAGGCAGGCCAATAAAGTAATTATAATTTTTGTCATCAGCAAATATTTAAGAAACACATCTGTGGTTATTTTGAAGTCAGGCAGTCTCTAAATCTAATAAGTTAATCAACTCAAGTGACAACGTCACAAAAGGAGTGCTTGGTCACATCAGAATTCCAGAAAGACAGTTGACTAATAAGGATGGCTGGGAAAGAAATAGCTCAAGAAGGCACATATCCAAAAGACAAATGAGATTCCAGATCTAAAAATTCTAAATATAATAGATGTATAGTGTAAAAGTTAATAGAATAATAATAGCAAATATTCCTAAAGCATTGTAAATCCTAATGATACAACATAGAATCAAAAATCTTGTAGGCTGTTGTGTAACATCTTTCCAGGAAGGAAATATTTCAGAGGAATAAATTCTTGGGTAAAAGTACCAAAGGCATCACCTTCATTAAAGATATGATACATAAAACAAAAAAGGCATGAAAGAGAGATCCATAGTTCACAGGATCCAAGAAATTCCACATAGATATATTGGTTTGCTTGTTTGATCTTCGTAACATTTGCATGCCAAAATGATCCCATATAATGAACAAGATTGTTTCTTCAATCAATCTTCTCAGAATATTGTTTTTTTCAGCAAATATTTGTGTGGCCCTATAACACTATTTTTAAAATACCTTCTTAATCTTATGCAGTAAAATTTGCTTGGCTTTGTTCTTTGAACAGGGATATTAAACATTCCTCCTCCCTCTTTTGTAGAATCCCTTTGGGTATCTAGCACACGTTAACTAAATATGGAGTTTATTCTGAAGAAACTATTTAAATTTTATGGGAACATTTCTTTACTAAAAAAAAATCACTCATTTTTTAAACTGTAGTTCCATTAAAAATAGAATCCTTCCAAGTAGAACCAACTAGATTCCCTCCCTGATATACCCACACATACACACTGCATATCCATCATATTATGCATAATGTTCTAATATTTAAAGGGCTGCCATAAAGAAGAGGGGTTCAATCTCCAAAGAACTTGAAGGCAAAACAAGAAGCAATGGATGGAAAGTAATCAAGGAGAGAACCAACCTAGAACTAAGGAGAAATTTCTAACAGTGAGAACAATGACTCAGTGGAGTGACTTGTGTCCAGAAGTTGTGGGTGCCATTGCACATTATTTGTCTGAAATGGTAAAGGGTTTCCCGAGCAGGTTAGAATAAAATACCTCCATGGACCAGAGGTGGGATATTCAGCCGGTTCGCACCGATTCTAGAGACCCATTAGCAAGAATTTGGCAAGGGTCGTGGAACCGGTAGTGACATCTGGCCCCCAAACCAGTTCCTGGTCGCCAAGCGGTCACCACTCACTCGCGTGCCCCCCCCCACATATGCTCAGCCCAGCTATCCTAAATCCACCCAATAAAAACACGTTGCCACGTGGTCTTATTGCTTATGCATGCTAGTCTGCTCTGCAGCTGCCTCCCTAAACTGATTTGAGACTAATCTACTCTTCCCCAGTGGACCTCTTTCAGGACCAGGTAATCCCTAACTCGCTAGCCCCCAGCACCCATCCCTGGCCCTGGGCTGAACCCCTGGTATTCCTTCCCACCACCTGGCCTCACCCTGAGCTTTCAGCAACTTCCATTGGCTGCGCCCTCAGTCCGTGGCCTTGCATAGCTCCCCAAGCTGCCGTGGGTCCCTTGTGGGCCGGCTGCTACCCTTGCAACTGCCTGCCCCTGCTGCCGGGCTTCCAAAAGCCCCTGGAGCACCTTGCTGGCCGTGAATCCACGGCCTGACATAGCTTCCCAAGCTGCCGTGGGTCCATTGTGGGATTCCAAAAGCCCCCAGCACTTGTTCCTGCTCCCGTCCTCACCCTGGGTTTCTGGGGCCCTCCGGAGACCATGGCCTCCAGCCTGGGGCCTCGCGTACCTGGCAAACTGCTACGATGGCTTGTGCCATGCTGTTGAAGCTGCTCCTCACTTTCCCACTGCATGGCTTCATCCAGGCCTTTCCGGAGCCTCCCATGGTCATGGCATATAGCCCGGACCTCACGCAGCAATTGTTTGTGGGGCTGCTGCTGCCCATTGTGTCCCCCCAACCCAAGGGATTCTAAAAACCCTTGGAGGTCCTTGCTGGCCAGGCTAGATCCCATAGGCTTCAGCCTAGCCAGCCTTATTAAAAGAACCCACTTCCCTTCCACCTATAGTCTCCAGGAAACACCTACCTCCTTCAGACGTCTTCTCCCGATTCCTTAAACTGCTGATGTAAACTTGTCTTCTACCTTGCTTGCATCCAGCTTTTAGGTGAGCAACTGATTCTGCCTTCCTGCTTTCTTCAATTGGGTAAGTAAGTGGCTTTTTTTCTTCTTTAAATCAGGGCAGAGGTCTTCAAACTTGGCAAGTGTTAAGACTTGTGGACTTCAGCTCCCAGAATTCCTGAGCTATCATGACTGGAGGAGGAATTCTGGGAGTTGAAGTCCACAGGCCTTAAGCTATCAAGTTTGAAATCCCCTGATTTAAACCAAGGGTCTTCAAACTTGGAGGAGGAATTCTGGGAGTTGAAGTCCACAAGTCTTAAAACTGTCAAGTTTGAAGACCCCTGATTCTTTTTAAAAAAACAGTGTGTTAATTTTTTTCCTAAAAAAATTGTCATATAAAATTTGGGAAATTTTAGCTGCTTTTCAATTTTTGGAAAGCAGCTGCTTTATGAGGCTGTCATTGTGTGTGTATGGAAGTTCTTCTAAATTGTGTGAAATTTTATGTTCCTATAAATTAAGGCAATATTTTTTAGATTTTTCCAGCTGTATCTGCTTTGTGAGTGTGTATGTGGAGGGGTGGGGGTGTAGTTTTCAGTTGTGTAGTGTTATGGGTCTGCTGCCAATCCAGTCATGTTATATGTCCAAGCATTTTTTGATATTGATGCTTGCAGTGTGCAGGCCAGGGGACATTTTAAATGAAGTCCAACTGCTTTTATGGTTTGTGAGAAAATTAGTAACTTATTTTGGGGTATACTTCACCATTATTAAAGCTGGTTTTAACATGTTGAGATTTCTGGAGTTGAGCCTGCTTGATGGGTTTTGAGTGCTCACAATTGCCCTGCTTTTATTCTTGCCTGGGTCTTTTGTCTTTCCTATCATGGTGGTTAATTCTGCCAGTTATCAGGAAAA